>KZ308253.1:65738-178089 GCA_000376725.2 Ladona fulva | reverse complement strand
TTATTGAAAGCCTTTACCTAATTTTGCTTTTCATTGTCGAATTTGCTTCACCTCTTTATGTCTAAAAATCACTGTAAATAATAACTTTTATTCAGGAAAGAGTGAAGAGATAAGTGCAAAATTGCATTTGATATTATCACAGATTTAATTAAGAATATATAACGAAGGACTGAAAGTCTGGATGGAAACATTCACTTTGGAAACAATAGAAATAAGTACATTTAAATGGTAATAAAAATAGTTTAATTTCAGTCATGACTGGCAAATAGACATGGATAGAGTTACTTCGTAATACTCCGTCAGAGCAAGCCTAAGAGAATAATTCTAAAACCTTTTAAGTGAATCGTAGCTAAGCTTAGCTCAGAAACAGTTTGAAGCATTAATCTTGCAAAAGAATTAAACAACGCGAAGGGGATATATTTGGTTCTTAAAACCGAAAATATTTCCAGTATAATAATCCCCAAGTATTTTTGAAAACAAACTCTCTTCGGTAAAGATACGTGTGCCATTTTTCTGAGCTATTTTGCATGCATTTTATACTTTAGAGAATAACCTTTTGGATCAAAATGAGCAATATAGATGTGGTATGTGAAAATAATTAAGGTATTCAATCTGTAAATTTCTCTCGAACGATATATTTGTAACAACGCCATCCCTCTGATGTATACTCAACCACACACAAACTTCATCGTACCTCTCTATCGTAACATTATGGAAAGATTATTGAACGAATTTTAAACGAATGCATTCCAAATCATCCAAGTGACCACTTTCCTTACCTACCGATATATGAACAAGGAAAAGTCGAAAGTTAAATACTAAAGGAAAATGTTTGGGACTTTATGATAGACGTGCACCAATAAGCGTCATATTTAATCCTAATAAGGGAGCCACAGATGAAAACACACGCCGGCAATACGAAGAAGTAATAGAAAATAGATTAAACAATATCAATATAAGTACAGACATTGAGATATGTAGGAAAGAAATACGCAAAAACATAACAGACACTGCTAACGAAAGTATTGGAAAAAATAGAAGAAGAAGAAACGAGGAATGGTTTGATGATGAATGCAGAGAGGTATTACAGAGGAAAAATGAAGGTAGGAGAAATATGTTACAGAGAGAATCTATCCAGAATCAATTAAGAAAGGAATCAAATGAGATATTAAAGCAAAAGAAAAGAGCATACTCGAAGAAAGAAATTGATAAGATAGAACAAGAAAGTATGAGTGACCAAACCAGAAAATTCTACAAAGGAGCTAAAGGATAGAAGGGTAGAAGGATTTGTAAAAGGAGATCAAGCCTTAAGTACAGCGTGTATAGACAAAAATGGGAAGTTATTAATAGAAAATGACCAAATCATATACAGATGGAAGGAATATTTCCAGAAAATGCTAAGAGCAAGAGGTACACGAACCAACCTTACAAGAGGTGAAAGATACAATACGAAAAATGAAGAACAATAAAGCACCTGGGATGGATGACATAAAGATAGAACTAATTAAATACGGCAGAGAAAACTTATATAAATCATACATGCATTGATGGCGAAAATATGGAGAGAAGAGAGAATGCCAGAGGAACAAAGGTGTTATTAACCCCATTTGGAAGAAAGGGGATAAAACAGACTGTAATAACTAAAGAGGTATTACATTACTAAATGTAGGACATAAAATATTCACCTGTATATTACAGAAAAGGCTGAATGCGTACGCAGAAGAGATACTGCAAGATTATCAAGGGGGTTTCAGGCAAGGTCGTTCTACAACAGACCAAATATTCGTGCTGAAGCAAATTATAGAAAAATATTACGACTATAATATCGACCTATATATCCTGTTTATAGACTTCCGGAAAACATTCGACATCATTAAAAGAAGACAGTTACTGATGGCATTGGAAAAACTAGGAATCCCCCTGAAACTAAGAAACCTGGTCGAAGTAACACTTGAAAAAAACTTTAAGTGTGGTTAATGTAGCAGATAAGATTACAGATAGTTTTAAAATAAATGAAGGAGTTAGATGCACTTTCCACCCTTTTATCCCACTTAAGCTTAGAAGGAGCCTTAAAAGAAATATACGAGAATGGAACATTGCTAGATTGACAGATACAGATAATTGCCTACGCTGATGACGTCACCATCATAGCTAGAAACATGATGAAACTTAAAGAAACATGTTCACATTTAGATCAAGAAACCAAGAGAATAGGATTACACATAAATGAAGAGAAAACAAAATATTTAAAAATACCAAGAAATGCAGATAATGAACAATTGCAAGACCTAACAATAGAAAGCTATAAATTTGAAGGAGTTAAGAAATTCAAATACCTAGGGATTCAAATAAATAATAAGAACCAAGCAAGAAAATATGTACAGGATAGAATTCAAAAAGCTAACAAAACTTATCATATGTACATACGAAGGTATCCTTAAATCAAAGTTAATTTCGAAACCTACAAGAATGAAATTATATAATACAGTACTAAGGACAATAGCAACTTATAGAGCTGAGGCTACAACACTAACAAAAACTGATGGAAATAGTTTAAGGATATTTGAAAGAAGAATAATTTGAAAAATATATGGACCAGTCTTTGAAAATGGCCAATGGAGAATACTACATAATGAAGAAATAAATCAACTAATAAATAAAGAGGATATAGTACGTTTCATAAAATAACAACGAATAAGCTGGCTAGGACACAGAAAGAATGCAAGGTGACAGGATAGTTAAACAAATCTTCAAAAAGACCTTAGATGGAAAAAGGAGAAGAGGCAGACCAAAGAAAAGATGGAAGGATGACTTCATAGAAGACCTGATAGCAATGATTGGGAGCAAGAATCCAAAGAGAGAAAATCCTGGAGAAGCATTGTAGAGAAGGCCAAGGCTGGGCTGTAATACAGGAAGATGAAGGGCGCCATAGTCCCCGTAAGAGTTTAAGAGAATCTTACCAAGTTCTACGCTAGCGCATTGATGCTTTCCAATTATACCACTACTATGCTGAAGCTGAATAAGATCCACTTTCACAACTTTATTTGCCGGTTTGAATGAGTACTTTTATCTAAAGGTCACCTGACTGGGTTTGAGCAAGGATTTCGAATTCGCGATCCATTAACCTATTCCGTTGGGCCTAATTGATTGATTTTGTTTGAAGGTTCCATGCAATATGCGAACCATTTAAGGCTAGCGTGGAAAAATCTTGTTGGAGACCAACCTAAAATGTTAACCATCGCACTTGCTTTATATGATATTGAATATAAAAGGAAAACTCTTTTTCGATGATAAGTGTTAATTAAATTTCAAGGAGAAGCTGACATGAAAAGTCTGACGAGACTTT
Source organism: Ladona fulva (assembly GCA_000376725.2). Lineage (NCBI taxonomy): Eukaryota > Metazoa > Arthropoda > Insecta > Odonata > Libellulidae > Ladona > Ladona fulva. The sequence goes on along the minus strand of KZ308253.1, from coordinate 174,743 downwards.
CTCCGTGTCCATTTCTGCTTGACAATTTACCTAGGTGTACGCCTTTACGTCATAAGTCACCTCTACCTCTCGTCCTAGGGTGATTACATTTTTCATGTCTGTTTAACCTTGGAAAATTACTGTTTTGGTTGATTTTGATTGATTCCGAACTGTAATAAAGTTAAAATAAGAAAAATTATGATTTACCCATAAGATATAATTAAACGACCAGCTTCGTCTAAAATGGCATCATTAGCAATAATAATGCTCAAAATCGTTCTATACGAAGGATACGTATGCTGCTCAACCTTCAACCAGCTCTCAAAGTTATAGTAGTGCTTGTAAATTAACCTCTCTCTAATTAAGAGAAAACACTTTGTAACTTCCACATAAGATATAATTCTATGGCCGATTTCGACTAAAATACTATCACCATCATTTTAGCCTAGACCTGTCGTTGAATTACATCTTATGTGGAAATTAAAAGTTGTTTTTCTCTTTGTTTATTATGTCTTTCCGCGATGTCTGGCCATCGATGATGGATTATCTACAATACCGATTTTGTCTGCGTCCCAGAAAGATATAATGGGAGATAATGCGGTCCGCTGAGAGTAAAAGTGGAGGGGTCTGCTACTGATTTAAAGTATCCGCACAGCAAGTAGAAGATCAGGGTTCGACTCCGTGTGTGACAATTTCCCTTCCGATCACTCATTGGGTTTTTCTCATGCATGAGAATCGCCGTACACCAAATTCCTCTTTCCTTTCTTTCCACTTCCCGTTTTTATTTCGTTTGAGTCACCCCCTAAAGACAGCAATACAACGTTAGACATGAAAACGACTTCATTGTGGACAAGCGCTTAAATATACTAAATTAAACGCATTTTAAATCATTTATAGCAGATTCTAACCCCGTCTCGGCCGTCTAAGTTGATTTTAGAACAATTGGAGCCAAAAAAGAATTTTCGGAGCCATCCGAATTCCTCGATATTCTTTTCCTATTTCCGCACTCGACTCACAAAACTGTTCACAAATTGGAAACACCGGAGGCAATAAGAGAATGGAATTCCCCGATGATCCATTTTCATCCGAAGGCATTCCATAGCTGCATTTATGCTCAATCGCGATTCTATTTTCTCATCCCTAGACACTAAACTTACACGAGCGAGTCATGCCTTCGAAAAATGCAGATTGATTGAATTACTCAAATGAAAATATGCGATTCTCGATCAAGAGCCGCGATTTTTATTCAATTTGGAATGCCAAACTGTGAAACGATACCAAAATACCTTCGGACTCGTTTATCATTGCATCGTTGACGATTGAAAGATAATTGCACGCGTTTTACAGCAGCGCGCACTCGGAATACCTTAATGAAACTGCGGCACCCTTTTCTAATTAAATTTTTTACATTAATGGTTAAAAAATCTCTGCTAAAGTTTCACAGAAATTGTTTTTTGGCAACCGATTTCAGCTAATAAACAATTATTGTGAAACTTAAGCATAATTATTTTTACCGTTAGTGTTACGGAATTTCACAAAATCACTGCTTTTTCAACGATTTTTAAATGTATTATTTTACATTTCTGTTGTTTCTTTGACGCCAACTGATATTATATGAAACTTAAATTATCGGAGATTAAATTTCTTGTAACATGTTTTGTAACGCCAATATATATATACTCCCAAATTTTCAAATATTATATTGTATTGAAAAATTATGATGTTGCTGATGTTCAAAGAAGTCGCGATATTGTGTAGAGAAAGCAGAAATCTTCTTCCGTCTGACGCCATCGGCTACTCGCTGTCAAGTTGCCCCATATAATTTTGGGAAAATTGCGATAAAGTAAACATAAAAGGTATATAAACTGTACCGAAATTCGCTAAGATCATGAAATTTAGGGATCAAATTATTCTCCTGATTACCCTAGTATGTTTTTCCACACAAAATGAAAGGGAGTTTATTTGTAGATTGAAGGAATTGCTTTTCTCACTACAAGTGAAATAGAAATTTATTTAAAGTAATTGGGTTTTATTTTTCAATGTACTTATATTTTTCAACACTATAGCCTAGTTCATTTTATTCCGTGATTCTTATACCTTAATACACTTTATGTACGTATCTATAACACGTCCCAATTCTGAGCGATGGCAATGCCGACAGATTATTCCCTTATAGGTGCATAAATTTCACATCGCACTATTATATAGGTGCATAAATTTCACATTTCCCTATTTTCCGATTTCATAATGTATTTTATCAAGCATGTACCCTCTCTTTGATGCGAAATAAATTAATTATCATTTTCATTACTGTTATTATTTACAGTAGGATATAAAACTGGAATCGAGCCAAAAGCCAATTAGGGAAAAAGGATTCTCGAACCTTTGCAAAAACCAAAAATCGTTGTGTATTTTCCTCTGACTTTCGCTCCGCATTCTTATTAAGACTGACAGAAGCAGAATATATTAGTAATGAGTAACTGTACGCACAACACACGAAATAACGTTTATATTTCGATAATTGGCGGCATAAATAAATTATTTTTTATTTATTTAGTTAGAAGAGAAGACCACTGACCAGAACCTCTCCAATAAAAACAAAATGCACACAGAATAATTTCAAGCAAAAATAAAATCGAGAGCTCTGTTGTAAAATGCAATCAAATCAAACGGCGAAAATATTTAATAAAATTAATTCATTTTATAGGAGTGATAATATTTCATTTTCGAAGCGAAAAATACGATTCGACGGCGGCTGTCAAAGATTAACCGGAATTGATACGAATTTCGTTTTTTTCGAAGAGCCGAAGGGAAAACCGGAAATCATTGCGTATCGATGCTTTATTCGGAACCGATGAATTTTGCGTGAATTCCGAACAAAATACACGATGACGAAAATATTCGAGTGCTTCCTGACATTTTTCTCCAAGGTTGAATGTAAATATACAAACATTTACATGTTCAACGAATCAAATTTTCCAAAGCCGTAAATTGCAAAGGAAAAGTGGAAACTTTCTTTTGGCGAGATTACTTAAAGTGCTTCAATGCTAAAAGGAACGTATGCATGTCAACATTTACATATGCAATAGAATCTCGATCTATACTTTCTAATTGGACTGAGCGACAAAATTATGGATACGGGAAGACGACAAAAGGGGGAAATAAGTACTCAGATTATATTATTATATCAAAAACACGAAGAGTTTATGAAGTGCACAACACTAAATAACCCTAAAAATTAATAGCGTAGCCAGGGGAGGAGTTGAGTGTTAAAACCCTCGGAAATAAAATAGATTTAAAAGATCGAGGTTTTGGGAGGTAAACGATAATTATTTAAAGAATTACAGTTGTACACGCCACAGGTTACTTCGAGGGAATACATGTAAATATAAATATGATTCCATCTTTGTTACATTTAGAGCAGAAGTTTGCTTCCCCAGTAATTTACTTCATCGCTCTGTAAAACCCACAGAAATAAATCTTGGCTACGTCCACTGCTAAAATAATTGATCAAGGAAAAAATGTTACATTAATAATTGATCAGATTTATTAAAATATTTTCCTTGAAGTTGAACTATTCATTCTTGAAGAAACAGGTGATGGTTGGATATTTTCCTATAGGAAACTAAACAGGGATTTATTTTATATAAAGTAGTTTGTAATTGTCACTTTGTTCAATGTCATGCGCAAAAAGGATTTTAATTTTCAAACGCATCTTGCGCCACGATAAATGTTGGGATCATGAATTTAGAACTATAGATGCGGGAAAACGTAAACTCAGTAAAAGATGAATGCGGCGTTACTTGCTCCTCATTGGCTGTCATCGGGACTATAGAAAATGAACGAAAGATACGGGAGAATGATAAATGTAGGAGCGATAGACTACTGTTCTACTACTTTAGAGTGGTTCCACTGATTACCTGTGTTTATATACACACTAATACATAGAAGCCATGAGGCACTACTGAGATATTAAACCAGTGGAAATTTTCCGTTTACCTCTGGAACATCCGCATCGCCGTGAGCGTCATTGAATTTTCGATTGGGAAAACTCCAATCGCAGAATTAAAGAACGATCGACCTTCACAAATCACGGCCATGTTTTCGCGTCCATTCGCAGATAATAACTTTTTCTATCGCATGGGCCTTAATTATCGGCGCCTGTATTAAAATTGCTATTTTAGGCTTAATTATCGAAAACAAAATGGAGATTTACTCAATCACTGCGTCGGATTAACCGTCGCTAATGGAAATCAGATGAACTGAATGAGAAGAGCGTAGGTACCGATGTTGAACGGGATGTTGTGGCCCACTGCACATTGGTTTATGCACCAAATATTCACACTTGTGTTTGATTTTGCGTGTGCATTTAACTCTGTGCGTGTAATTTAATTTAGCTCTGTTACTCAATTTTTATTTTGTAGATTAAACCTATCAAATTCGTGAACGTTCTAAAGTAGCGGGTACCATTAAAACCAAACATTTACGCAATTTTATCATGATGTTCACTCGGACCTTTGAAAAACAATCTTTATACATTTTAAAGTGTATGAGGAAAAATTGAAACTCTTGATTCTATGGCTAGCGATTTTCATTTATTAGCATTATTACTATTATTTTAAAAGCGTTAAAAAATGAAAGTCCACTAAGGCCTGAACCCTGAGTAGATTCCGAAAGGTAAGTATTTACAAATGCTACCATTTTATTATTTTAAATAATTGTTAATAAGAGAAATTAAACACTACTATAACTAACTGCATATGATGACATCAATTGATAAAGAAAACGTTATGTGAAACGCAATTATGAATATATTGTTTTCACCGTTATATTTGACAACATTTTCCCTTCAATCATTTAATCAGTTAAAGTTCTAAGTTCCGTCATGCCTGACGGGGGCATTTACTTGTATTAAATAACTGATAATAAGAGAAATAAAACACTAAAATAACTGACAGCATATGATAAAATCAATTGATAAAGAAATCTTTGTGTGAAACGCAGTTTTACATGCATACTGCCGTCTCAATGTATGTTTAAAATTTTACATGAATTTGCATAGATTTCCAAATTTCTCCGTTTGAATGAAAAAAGATATCCGTCGCAAACTGTGCATTTAATAAAATTGCTAAATTAATATCAATTGTGTAAGCTTGATTTTATTATATTCAAATAATAGCTCTCGGCTAGTAAATATAAACAAATTTTAAACTATTCCAAAATTAAATAATAGTAGAAAAGGACCGATTTCGACTTCTACTTGCCTCCCAGGCTATAAAAACAAAGGTACAAACACCAATGGCAATCTATTCCTTCCTTCGCAGAATTCCAGAGACGCATCGACAAGGCTGAATGGGTAATTACCGATGAGGATAAGTTTAGTTTCCCATCAGATTCCTATTCTGGATAACAGTCATAGGAAGCCTTCTCTTTCACTCCCGATTCGATTCGCTTCCTTCCCTTCATCTACCTTCTCAGATTTCCCACATCTCTTTCCTTAATCATTAAGAATAGCTCCGTCGCATTCCACCATTTTCCTCACCTTCCCTTCTCTCAACACGCGCTGCACGTTCCCTCGCGAGATACCTTTTTAATTGCGTTATTTCTTTCCGTTTGTGGATGAGAAAAATCGCTCTCGGAGGGAAAGATGAATGGTTGGATTTTGAGGCGCGCGTGCTCTAATATCGCCGTATCAAGAGACGCCTCCGCACGCTCCGTGCATCATAAGAAGAGCCACACCAAATTGTAAACATTTTTCGCTCTCATGGAAACGCACCCTCTCTTGCACTACAACGTGCTCATTCGGGTGAAAAATTTCTACAAGGAAACCTGTTTCGGTTTTCATGGAGGGAATGAAAGAGGAAGTTCTTATCCTGACGTTATTTTCCGCGTAGATGTCGAATATCATCGTCGTTCTTCAGTAAATTGAGGTATTTTTTAGATACCCTTTATTTGCATTTCCATGTTTCTATGGACGCCGTTTGGTTTTCCATTAATTCGGGAACTTCCAAAAGGTGATGTTGCCGATATTGAAAACATGCTAAGAAAAATGTATTTGATATGTTCAAGCGTAACTTTGTGAAATTAATAAGCATAATCTTAGCTTTTACAAAATAATTTTAAATGACTGAATTCCTCATCACCTGAAGATGTCAACCCGTTCACAAAATCGATCAAATAAAAATCACTTCTGGAAGCTATGAAGCTAACTTTTTCTTTAAGATGTGTCTTAAGCAGAACTATTGCATCTTTACGAAAGGGTGGGTTTCCATGATACCAAAGTGGGTAGCGCGTTCTCCTTCTGTTAAAACGGCCCAGGGTTGTGGTGGGTTCCAAGCGCAAAATTAGCTCTCAAAGAGCCTTAAAAAGAGCTTCTTCTATCATAATAGCAGTTTAGGGAAAATACTAGCGAAAAATACATTTCATTTTAATTGCTATTTTATGTGAAAACAGTATCGAAATGGCGTCTGGGTGAACTTTTAGTATTAGAGGAATTTTTAACAACAAAAATGATTCCGAAGACAACTACTCCGTTTCCAAATGGGTAGTGATCATGATTGTGATCACCTGAAAATGTGGCAGAATAAATCATGTTATGTACATAAACAAATCTTTGTATTATATGTAACTTTACCACATCTACAAATTATATATCTACAGATATATGTAAGTATATTTCTTCGTCCAATTTTAATTTGAAAATCATTTCTTAAAATACGTATAAAAATTATCAACTAAGTACAATCAGAATCCTACCAATAAACCGAGTTATTCGGAGTGTAGATGACACATCTCCACGTATAAAGCCTTCAAATTCCTCATACGCTTCAGTTTTATTCATACTTGACCTCCTTTCCTCGGGCATTTTCCTCTTGGAAAGTCCATTATGTCATCCATCCATATACATCTCGGCTATCCTCTTTCTAACCGCTCTTTTGTTACATAACGCTTATATTTTGCGGATCCTTCTCCCACGAGTAAAACCAATTTTGCATTAACGCACCCTTAGTTATGCATTAAAATTACGTAGTCCGTCTTTCTTATTTTTCCGCACATATTTCTAATGTGAATTATTCAAACAGCGTTAAGTTCACTTCAGACCTACAATTATCGAAATTTTAAGATTTGGTAAGTCGTATTCATCGTAGTAATATCTCTTTCGTAATTATAGGAAACATTTCGTTTGCCTGCATAACTTAGTTTATTTTATTTTCATCATTAATTTAGTTCTTAACTCTAAAAGGTACTCACGTGTAACTAGACAATTAGTTTACTTTTTAGGATTATCAATCTATGGTGTACTTATACTACAGAGAAATGTTCAATAAAATACTCATTACATAAGAAACGAATTAAAGGAGGATATATGTAAGAGTTAACTCATACAAATAAAAATATATTTTCGATTACAATTTGGCACGTTCTGTTATATTTTTGATTGATCGAAAAATATTTAATGAGAAAAAAGGGATTTCAATTGGATGAGAAGAGATTAGACAGGAAATATTATTAATCGAGGAATTTGAAAGGAAAGAGAACTTTAACCTGGGAATAGTTTTTCTTAACATGGAGCGGGTAGATCTATTAAGTATTCTAAAAATAGAAATGGCAAGTATATCATAGCAGTGAGCTATGGGATGTGAGATACATTAAATATCGGTCGGGGCTTCATCAGGGCATTTGAAGTGGTGAAAGGGGCCAATGGGAAGATAATATTAAAGCATCGAGAATTTAGGCGAAAGGTATACGAGTGGTAATTCAAAATTTGTGTTGTCATCTGCAATCTGACGAAATGACAACCACAGATATTAATTAGGTCGTTCCTTTGACTGCATTCTAAAATAGAAGGCAAATATTCATGATTTTATGAGAAATCGCAATAAATGCTGTCCTAAGCACATTTTAGGAATTCTTGACGCGAAGATGAGGAGTGGATTTTAGTTAGTTTCTAATCCTTCATACACAACTTAGAATACTTTAAATCATAACACTCATGATTTTAAAGCATTGGAGCACATTTAATTTTTACTTTTCAAGATAACTTTGAGTTATATTTACTTCAGAAAGAAATTGACATCTGATGACAGGATATTGTAATCCTTTGTTACATTTCACTAATATCTCATTACAAAGGAAAACTGGAACCAGAGGTAAGAATTTTTTTTTCTTTATTCAAAATCTTGTAAATATTATGAAAAATATTGAAAAGTACCCAATGAGTCAATAAATAATCTATAAGAAAAATGAACAAGGCTGAGTTAACACGTTAGAGTTATGAAAATAAGTTCCAATTCTGATTAATAAGAATAGTAGAAAACGCATAAATACATGGATTAGAGAGAAGGTGAAAATGCCAGCCAAACATTTTACTTCCAATTAAATGTAGAATAAACTGGACTAGAACTGTAACTGGGATAATTTTCCTGACTAGAATCTGTTTCTAAATATACCAATAATCAATTTTTCTGATATATTTTGTGGCTTTCGATCGGTCTGCGAAGTATGGTACAGTCAACCAAGACATCCGAAACTTAATTTCCCTAGTCGGCTTTCAGCGAGTTTAGCATAATTTTTAAATTTCTTCCCCCAAACCATTCTCATTGTAAGTCATGAAGTATCTCGGGAACGCTTTCCCATTTACCGTGGCAATTTTTCACAAAACGTACGGCTTTGCGCAGGACCTTTCCTATTTCACGAGTGCAACGCTTGTCCGCGGGGTCCCATCTGCCGCATGCAGACTCTAGATCAGCGCTTTCCAACCGGAGGAAATGCGTACCACCAGTGGGAATTACGAGCCTATTTGGTAGGGCTCGAGCAGGCTGATATCACTTTATTAAAATAAAATAAAATGTAACAGTAAGTTATTTTTAATATTTTACTATATTGCAAACAGTTCCACCGAGAGATTTGCTACCATTCATCAATTAAATAAGTTTTCGTATAGTGACTGAGGTCGATCAGAATCGCAAATTGTTCACTCCTAGGAAGGATGTCTTAACGAGTTAGACTTATTTGGTAGGACTATGAAAGCATAGAAACTCTGCCACTGGCAACTGTGGATTTCACCAGCAGTGTACTCATAGGACCTCTATCCTCTGCAGTGCAGTGAGGCCCCCAAGATTTAGGGGCCCGCGCTGTAAGCTAAATAGTGATCCCATATCATCCGCTGCGGAAGCAATCTGATTTTCCGGCACGGCTAAGGGTCGCCAACTTTTCCTCAATAAAATGCTCATAAGTTCAAATGTAATTTCTAAATAACATTTAACTTATTTTAAATAACATTTTTCACCGAGACACATTCAGAACTACCTAACCAAATACATTTCATCGGCGTTACAAAAACGGAAAATTTTCACTACTCAAATGATAGTTCTAAAAATATAATTCCTTCATTTTTGTTACTGCTGCTTAGTTGTGGTTGAATAAACTAATATGTTATAATTTATAACATATTAGTTCATTCTATTATAATTATTAAATTGATAACATCTGATTATCCAATAATTATAATTATTTTCTAATGTAATTTAACGTAACATTACGTAACCAACACCCCCTCGAATTCGACAATAACTTCTGGATAAACTGACAACAAAGTAGTTGAAACATTATTACATTCCAAAAAATTCTGCAAAACCCGTAAATTCTATGGAATCCTTACGTATAAAAAGGCTAACCTTTAAATAACATATCAACATTACATCAATATTGGGCTCCCGGATAGCCAAGTAGGCAACGCGTTCGACTTTAATGAAAGCGGTCCCGGGTTCGATTCCCGGTGGGGGCCCACGTGCGAAATGACCTCAGCTGTCGAAGCACTTTTAACAATACTACTACATCAATATTTAAACATGAAGTAGTAAACGTGGGTTGCACTGAAAGGAATAGGCCCTATTCATCTGCTAAAAACTTATGAAATAACTTTTTTTACTTATTAATGCATGAAAGATTAAATATTGCCGAGATATCAGTGCTCTTTTCAAAGAAACTTACAAAGGAGTTAAGGTCTCACAATAGCTGTTGACAAGTTGGTGGATTTCAAAGTATCGTTCCGACAACGAGGGGTCGTAGATTATCTCCTGAAAAGAAATATATAATTCGACTCCAGAAATTCTCTGTCGATTGGAAAACTAGTGTGTTTAGAATCCCAAATTTTATTTTTACAAATATGGGTTATTCAATTCAAGGATGGTCGTGTAGTCAATCAAACCCGTTCAAATCGTCTGCCAAAAGCTTCCACGGAAGAGGAGAACTGGCATGACGTCTTGCCAAGAAGAATTCCTGTATCAAAATGAGAGACCTTAAAATGGAGCATAAGAATCCGGACACTGTTGTCAGGAAAGTGCTGAAATAATTGTGCTAAGTGGAATCCGCACTTCATGACTGTTGAACGAAATCAATTGGGTCAAACATGCGTCAGTTCCTGCACCAGAGTAGACAAGGGATTCTTTATCGCATCGTTACTGGCAATGAGACCTATTCTCTCAGATGCATATCTCCACGATGCAAAGAAATGGTATTCCAATGCCACTGAAGATGTAATGAAATCATGCGTCGGCGCTGAGTTGTGTCGTGACGACCTTTACCAGCGAAGGCTTATTAGAACTACGAAAGCAATAACAGACATGCATGCATCAAGCTGAGGACTTTGTGGCAAAAAGATAGAAACTTTTGGAATTAACATGGCGTCCAAAAATAATTCATCCGAGACTTTGGGAGCCCGAAAGGAAGCAGCAAATGTCAATTTATGGCACATACCCCTTAATATCTATAATCCTATATTAATTGCAATGTATTATTTTTAAAAATGTTTCAAATTAATCAAATCCAAAAACAATTCACACCATATGTAGCTAAACTGAAGCAGAGGGTTTGCATACGACAGTTATAATTTGATGTATTCTTCTTCAATTTCTTTTCTGTCGGGAATATGAAATTTCATTGTATTAATTGAAGGGGAATTATATTGGAGATGCGTACAAAACGAAAAAGTATTTACCATTTCGACATATAAAAATAACAATACAAGACGTCGAAGCAGTAAACACTAGTTGTGTAAATATTTAATCGCTTCAGAGTCCTTCCATATTTATTCCTCCATTTCGCTAAAATTTACATTTTTTGGCTCCCGAAATTTTCTTTTATTTTTAATTCGTGTTTTCATTCAATTTTTGGCAGCACTCTAATTTATTCGGCTTCACTCTGCAACGAGAATGTTTTGCTGTCTGACTAAAATTCACCGGTGGTATTCATTTAAATATTTTGCATCGAATGTTTGCATTTTTACACAAACTCAATGTATGGCTGAAATTTTTTATCGTTTTTCTTAAAAACGTATTAGCTTGACTGAAGTTTTTAGGAAGTTTATGATCGTAAATGGTCAGAGGGTTGCATAAAAATAAACTCATTATCGGCTTTTCATCGCAGTTATGCAAGTAGGATAAGAACGTTGAATGTCATGAAAATCATAAATCGAATCTTTTACTCTAGGGAGATTAGCGGTAGAACAATATTTAATCTTATGGCACCGAATGCGAAATCCAGTATCTAGTGATGGATTGAGGCATTAAATAATACTTATTATAAATTACTTGATAGAAAAGATTAATTTGTAGAAAATAAAGGAATTATGATTAATCTAATGAGAAAATTTCAATCGTTCTCTGAAATTCAGATACCGGTATTATATGGTAATTATTTATTTAACTTCAGGTTATAGAGACATAAACAAAAGTTGGACCTGATTGTAATATGAGAATGTTAGGTGATTTCGGAGTTCACAAACAGGACTTCTTGATAGAGAGAGATACTATTCGATGAATTTCTTTTAAGCAGCTTTTCCTCAGGACGCTGACGACATACGAAAAACCATGGTTTCTTGTCGTTAGTTTGTACTATGTAACTTTCTTATTTTAATGAAATTAGAACCATTAAAATTATTTCAATTAGCTTTTGAGTATAATTAGAATCTAATGAAGTTTTTATTTGTATAATTAGAATCTGAGAATGTCGTAAAGTCAGTTGAAGTATCATCAAAATACCCAATCCCGTTATTAGCAGTTGGCAAATTGGTAAAAATGAATTTAAATGTTAACCTAATCTCATGGGTACAATATTTTGAGCATTTTGTATAAAATATCTCATGGCTAATAAAGCTTAGAATGAATAACATAACAGGGATACCGAGATTTAAAAAATTAAATTTTCGAGTCTTATGTTTTAAATGGCTCCTCCTAAATGTATCTAAATTTTACGATATTTAACTTTTAACCTTCCAAAATTTTTATTTACAAATTAAATCAAGTTTTAAATGCATGATTAAAAGTTTCTAGGATACTGACTGAAGAAAGATCACGAAGATAAAGTATCCATCCGCAGAAGGAAAAGTATCTCCTGGAGAAAAATTATCCATCTTTCTTCATTCATGATGAAGGTCAATTTCAGCAATAGCTCGGGCTTTTCCTTGGATTTCTTTCTATGATAATTTACACTAATATACCACTTCTACGAAAAATGAAAACAAAGCCTTTGATTCCTGAATCATTCGGCGAAGCAATACCGGCAGGTATGAGTCATTCTACAGGAATACAACATGCTCTTGTGATTAGGTGAACAAGTGGCTCGAGTAAACTTGAAGACAATTGTGTTAAACTGCACATCATGGGGTCATCCTTGCTCTTAGACCACTCCTGATGCCCAGCGTAGAAGATAAGAAAGGTATGCGTGGCTCGTTTAGGACATGTTTTGTAGTGCTAGTGGGACTGAAGTACTTTCCGAAAACGGAAGTTTATTTTAAAGCGAACGTTGAGCACGTACGGGCGAAAAAATTCCATCTCGAAAAAATGCGGACCCAAGAAAGCAGTAAACGCTGGAATCTCATGGCCGTATTTGTTGGCGAGAGAAATGTTTTCCGTCCTGAATTTTCGGAGGAACTAAAAAGAGAATATAATGCGGAAAGGAATCAGATGTGCGTAAAATCGAAGAAAATTTACCAAAAAGAAGTAGAATAAGGGGAACCCTGTGAGTAATCTGGAAGAAATTGGAATAAATAGTATGCGGAATGCGAGAGGCAAGAATGAAGAGAAAATCAAAGTCAGTAATGACTGGTACGTACAGAGGTATGCAGACAGGAAGGAACACCATTTGGCCGGTATGAAGGTATGTTAGACATAGGTTGGGGCGTATGAAAAAGAAGGGTACACCAAGGGGACTAAGACGTGGAAAGAGGAGAATGTGAGCGATTGTAAACGGAGAGAAAGTGCAAGTTGTGAAATGTGAATGACATGTTGAAGAGACGTTGGCTGTTCAAAGGAGTTATGCTCAGGCTCAAGTATTTTATAAAACTATGTTCGAAAGCTGGAGTCATCTCTTTGGTCCATACTTTGAAGTAAAATAGGCAAAAGCTAGTTAAGTGTCATGGGCATTTATAAAATCCCAATCGTGCAGTTATTATTCTGGAAGTACACGACAAATTTCTTCGCAGGGTGGGTTCAAGTAGGCGGCGGGCCGAGGATTGGGCATCATTGGCTTGAAGAATAAAAAGGAATCTACCAGAAGATGAGTGGGTGTTCTTGAAGAGAAATATGAAGGCAATGATAGGAAATAATGGGGCACTTGAATGGAAGAATAAATAACGTGATGTACCCAAAATGGAAAAGCAACATTGAGTAGTAGTAGTAATTTTAAAAGCGACTTCGTAAGCTAAGGCGATTTCGCACGTAAAAGGTTTTCTATATATATCTGTGGGGAAAGTGACGACATTAAGGCAAAATATTCTATATACTTATAATTACACATAACCTTCTATTCATGGCGCGGTGAGGGTGACCACAGACGGGGGTCGAATAGTGATTTTGATGAAAACTTCTCATCAAGAAACACGAAACCTAATAATTAGACCGCGAAGACTTATTTTATGAGAAGCTCCGGTTTGAAGTCCAACTCGAAACGATATAGCAGCAATAATTTTAAAAGTGCATCGACGGCTGAGGTCATTTCACGTTTCGTTTCATTTCATTTCATTTCATTGGGAATCGAACCCGGGACCGCTTTCACCGAAGTCGGAAGCGTTACCCACATGGCTAACCGGAGGCCCAAGAAACATTGATATGAACAAAGGATTGCAGTCAATTTCGACCTGTAATGAAGATGAAAATCCGCATATTTCAATAAAAGAGAAATTTAAAAAGAGGATAAATAAATTGTTTAAATAAAGTGCTGAAATTGTTTTTTAGGACTCTTTGGAGAAACGGTAGAGCGAGAAATGCTCGTCAGCAGGGCAATGAAAGGAAGCAATCGAGAGTGAAAGGAGAATATCTGGATTCTCCCCGAGGAATACAGCGAGAGATTAAAAATAACCGTTGGAAAAAGAAGAAGAAAGGAGGGCATAACGAGAAAGAGGAGGGGAACACAAGTCTGGAGAATTCGCCTCAATTAAGAAACTCCTTTCATTATGAACCGCAAATCCAGCATCTCTCGCGGTGCGGCCGACCGACTTTTCCTCCTTTCCCCGCCTCCTTTCACCCACACCCCTCTCCACCCCTTTTCACCCCCGGGCCCCTCCCCCACCCCCGCACACCGATTCCTCTCGATTACGAAGATAAAAATGTCGAGGCTCCTGCCCTCTGTGAAGGCTCTCGCCAATTAAATTGCCCTCCCCCACCCTTGAAGAGACACGGATATTAAGATTTTAAGACGAGACTCTCCTTCGCTAAATATTCCTGTCCTTTTCCCGGGGACTCATTCTCACCTACGAGCAAATTCCTTTCTCTTCTATGGATTTCTACTGGTCCATCTTCCTATGCATTATTTCATCTGAGGCTAGATCATTGACGTTCCATTAAATAAATATACGAAATACGATAACAATCGCAATGAAAAAGAATAGAATATCCGCTGTAAACTTTTTGCAACGTTATCACGGTAATTTAGCGGTTTCTTCGGTCTAGATACGTGAATCACTTTTTCCAAATTGCAGTCTGTTTTTCGTTTGCCACAGCGTCTTCACATTTCCCTTGACATCGTCAGTTTTATTGCAAAAGAGGGAACAGAGTACTTGATTGCGAATGCGTTTCATCGGGGAAACGTCTGTGCGCAGTTCATCAGTTTACCTGCACGATCGTTGTTAAGTGTACAGTGGCGCTGAGAACCACATTTCTTGCAACCTTTCCAGAAAGGGAAGGCATTCCAGCGTGACATTATCAGGATCATAAAAATACTTGGACTCCACACTTGGTGGTGGCATGCATGCTCATACACATATATNTATATTGGTTTTATATTTGAGGAATGCTTAGATATAAAACCGAGGTAACGACCTTTGTTTCCCTAGGCATCTCTAGAAGTAAGCAATAAATGAGGTTGGACATTTAAAGGAATTAAAGAAATTGCATTACCGCTGAATAACTTATAAAATATCTATTCTCTATCTACAGTTTACCGAAGACGGGTGGTGTTCCGAAACGCAAAAAACTCGTATTAACTCTTTAGCAATTAATATAGCTTAACTTAAAAGTTCGAATCCGATATTTATGATTTTCAAATATTTTCATAAGAATGGTTCTCGGGATTTTCGATATCCAACTTAATAGACTGTTCTGGTAAAATGTTTACACCTACATATGTACATACCATGCAAGCCCCCTTACTGCGTGTGACTCTTCTTCGCTTCCCTAATCGATTGTTTCGTCATGAATGAATGAAGAATGATTGAGATTTTTCTCGCAATATCAGAACAGCCTATGAAACATTGAAGACGCATAATGTCGGATATATCTTCTAAGAACCTACTTTCTCAGAACTTATAAATGCATGATTAAAAGTTTCTAGGATACTGACTGAAGAAAGATCACGAAGATAAAGTATCCATCCGCAGAAGGAAAAGTATCTCCTGGAGAAANTGTGACTCTTCTTCGCTTCCCTAATCGATTGTTTCGTCATGAATGAATGAAGAATGATTGAGATTTTTCTCGCAATATCAGAACAGCCTATGAAACATTGAAGACGCATAATGTCGGATATATCTTCTAAGAACCTACTTTCTCAGAACTTATTAAGTAATTTAAGTCATTTTGTGACTCTTCTACCTTCAAAAGGATAAAATATTTACCGATAGATAAAAATATTCATCTTTCTTCGATTTTTTTCCGTAGAGCATTACAGAAGTTAGTATATTTTCTTAGGTTTAATTGTACTAGTTTAAGTTGACTACTGTATATTGACATGTCACCTATTCAGGGCAGAATTATTTCTGTTTTTGTAATGAATGTTTTTGTGACGCAAATAAATTATAATTATTATTATATTCTTTACAGCTGAATCGAGAAGTTGATATTTATACAACGCCCGTCAAATGCAAGCCGTCGCGGCGGCTTGCATATGAATATGTGAATGTTCATATAGTTGCCGTTTCTGACGAAAAACATGGCAGCGTTTCCTATTAGGTAAATTTGGTAAGATTTATACATTGAAGAAACCCCAAGGTAAACTACAGTCATCTTTGAAAAAGGTAAATTCGAACCTAGGAATCCATGATAATTATCCAAGAGATGAGATTTGATTTTAATCCATCTTAACCTTGCGATGCTTTGATATTTTGCGTTTGAAATTAAATCTATCAAGTACTTGCACAAATGACGGAAAATGTTGGTTGACAGCAACATTAACATCTACGAAATTAATTAAATTCGTAAAATGTGGTATATTTTATGAAAATTGACATATCTAAGCAGATTCTTTGCCATAAGATCAAAACAATATTCGATGACCGAAAGAAGAAACTCCATTACATCCTCTTTCTTGTGACACCTTTCTGAATTTCGTGCGGACATTATCTCTAATCAAATTTTACAGAAGAAAAGGGTTTCAACGAAAAAAAAGATCCATTTTACGAGTATTTCTTGCGAAAGTTGTTGGCATAGGCTAAGTAAACGTGTGTACAGCGTTTTTTCTAATGGATTAAATTCATATAAAAGTCTTGTTCTTTGGTGTTTCTTTTTAAAGACATGTTTTAACGGTAATATTGTCTCCACAGCATTATATCTTGAGCCTCTCCCTTCATATCTGCATAATTCATTCCTTCTTTGCTATCCAACAGTATTCCATTAAAAATATAAAATACTTAAATATTAACACATCAATATATGTGTTTATATTTAAGTATTTATTTTATGTAGTACTATAATCTAGTTATCGTCATTCTTTCTCGAAGAGTTAACTTAGGATAGGGTAATTTGCATTATTTATCTAATATACGACTACTTGAATGCATACACTACTGCTATCGTATGAAATATCTGTAACATACAATGCACTTGTACCGTAAGGTCAAGTCTTAATCTTAAATATATTTTTAACTCACTACACCGTTAGCAATGGCGCGATTCACCTTTTCGCCTTATCTACTCGTAATTGTACAGGAGTTAGAACCCTCTCCTCTCTTCGTTTTCCCCTCTTTCCTTATGCTACCTTCATACGACCTTCTCTGTTCCTTATCACCGTTATCTATGTCACCATCTTTCCTTTCCCTTCCCAAGGCTAATTTTATTTTCTCCTTATCTCCCATCTCCTCCTCTGACCCCTTTAAACCGCTCTATCCTTCCCTTCGTGACCCTTGCAACATCCTTCGGTAATTTCCGCTGTAATTGCTCCCACGTGCGCCCTTTGCAGTTTCTTCCCTCTCCTGCACCGATGACTTCCTCCCTTCCTTTTTCGCCCAACACTTTATCGGCGAATCTATTCATGGACACATTCCAGCCGCGACTTCCAATTGCCATAATTAAGGGAAAACATTTTGGAATCTTCCTCGAGAGGGCACGCTCCATTGAATACTTCTAGTCTTGGAAAATCCGCGTATCGCTTGCTTCAGATACTTTTGAGCGCCCTTTCCTCGAATAAAAACTTTTCCAAATAATAACTCGTACATCATTAAGGCGATTCGAGAACACGGTCGCACAAAACCACGGGCTTCTCCTCTTTTTTTTACAAGAAGAGGATTTCTTGGTTTTTAAGGATTCTCAAATTGAGTAAAATACGTCGTTTCCTTCTAGAACCCATTATGAAATTCCCTCAATGCGTGAATAATTTGGAGGGCTTCATTCGATGGAAGTTTTCGGATTTAATACGTGACACATTTTTTCGCTAAAAGGTCCTCGTTAAGGAAAGTTAAAAATCGCAACATCGAACTGAAATATTTCATTATCGAATCAAGTACATCCTTCCCTTTGAGATTATTCTGATTTAACGAGTTACAAAATAACTGCGGCCAAACAAGTGCGCAATTTTCCAAAACAAAAACTTTTGCTCTATAAGGATGAACTTATCTGGTGATTCAAGTTAGCTCTTCGTTGAAAAATAAGAAATTCTAAGGTAAGTAGAGCCAAATCAGTGCCTAGGGCTTAGAAATGAAAATGTCCTCAGACTAAGGATCCTTACTAAGATAATTATAACTGAAAAACATAGCGATAAGGCACGATAGCTTTAGCGATAGCGATAGCTTTCAGAGATGAGGCACGGGTCTAGGAAAGAATTCATTTAAAAAGGGGCATAAAAATATTTGGTAATACCAGGATTGGATCCCTAATCTTCAGCAAATCCCTAGCAGACCCGAGTTCCATTTTGTCAGACTTTCCGTATGTCCGATTCTTCTTGAAAATATCTCATTTCATTCTTGAAGGAATTTCAATATTTTAAATTAAATTGTTTATTTTTCTCCTATTCTTATAGCAATACGAAATGTTGTTGTATTCGTATTGCTCATTTAATGGCAAACATAATATTCTCATCTCCTTCTTGAAGGAAGTTATAATACACCCACAATAGCAATACAAAATACTTCAGTCGTAATTATAATACTATAAGTAGTGTTACCATATTTTCATGGAATACCAGACGGGCCAAATCAAATTTTGAAGCAGTTCAAACAGGGAAATTGCCTTAAACTTATACTTAATTTTATATTATTTGAAAAAAATGCGTGTCACAACTTGTCCAAAACTTAAGTTTAAATGATTTGTTTCATTGAAATCATTGAACCTTCCATTATATCCATCCTGGGAATTATTCCTTCAAACCGTAAGGGTAAAAATCAACCAGGACCATACACTTATACCAAGACAGACCCACTCAAGAGAGGGATCTTGAAGCATCCAAGGCAGTTGACATCTCCAAGTATAATTTTGCTTATTAGTATACAATGTTCATAAAAACAAATGAAAATAACTGATCTGCATATCAGCATATGTATCCAAGACAGTTAACATCTCACTTGCATCATGTTTAGAGCTGATCTCTAAGTATGTACAAGTCACTCACGGTTTATAATTGAAAGAAGCTGATGTAGATCATTTCATAGGCTCTACAAGGTTTTATCTCTCTTGACAGATGAGCACCTAACTATGATTTTGACAGAAGTAGGTTAACTATGCATGTCATTTTTACAATGACGTTCTCGTTTCTAAACTTTGCATCAGCTAGTTATCGTAAAAAATATTCCCAAGACCCTTGGTAGCGATTCAAAATTCCCAGAAAGTGCGAAAAGGTTGACCTGCGGAATACGATAACAATGCATCGTTTACGTTAGCAATAACGTATAGAAACGCCATGTTAAATTGCAGATGTTATTGTTTAATGGTTACGAGGTTGCCAACTGAAAGAGCCAGAGCTGATACTTTAGAGAACATAAAGATACACAGGACTGCATGTTACACCTAGCACAGTCATTGTACACCAGCAAAGGTCATTGCACGTAACGAGAAGCCTTATACCATTATTCAGACCCAAGTTTCCTAGAACGTACAAAACGATTTCATTACGAAAAATAGTTCGACGAAGACGAAGTAGAATAAGGAAAACAATGGCAAATGCTGTCCTATCGACAAATAACGGATCTCAAATCGACTCGAATATTCTTTAAAATGGCCACTACATACTGAGTTTCAAATATTTCATCGATTTTTAGAAATCGGAGCAGAGAATCTTTCCACAAAAAAAAACCCATCGTATTTATTTTGAAACTGCGGTTCTAAAGAAATAGTAGTCAACATTTATTTAATCTATGGGAGAAGTTGAAAATTATAAAGATTTAGTTTGTGACTTAATTTAAACATAACAAAGCAGCAATTCTGCGGAAAGTTATAAAATTCAACGTGGATCTCTGAAGGCTCAAAAATAAATTTAGACACGAAACTCAGATGGAATTGTATATACGTCAACTGCAGCAAAGATGGTGGAATATTGGATTAAAGTTTGGATTCCTAAAAGATGAAATTACATTAGGAGCGAAACAGAGGGGTTTCTTAGAAGGGTCGAGGGATGTACCAGATGAAATAGATTTATAAATGAAAATATAAAGATAGAGTCGTATGTATACAATCCGAATGACCTAAATTCAGAGAAGTGTGTGACGTGGAAGAAAAATGTAAAACTAACGGAAGAGGGCTGGTTGCTAATCTGATGAAATAGGTCTTCATCGTGTGTTATTTCAGTTACTACGTTGGTACCATGTTCATAGCATGCAACTAAGTTCATAAATTATAATGGGAACGCCAAAATTAAATATGAAACTTTTGAGAAAAGGATGGGTTAGGAAAACAGATTTCTTAGTATTACTCGAGTTACTGAAGAAAAAGTATTCAAATATGTACAAAGATAGACCCGAATACGGAAAAGAATAACTCGGAATCTAGTAGAAGAAATGTACGGTAATTAATATTTAGTGCTTTAGAAGAAGGGATCGACAGTTTCGTATTCGCTTCATTTAATGAAATTCAGTACTTTCTAAATAAATCTGCAGTTAATAATTTGATAAAATTTATTAGAATTTTAACTTTTTATCTAAGCTATAAATATAATAAAAATAAATAAAAACAATAAAAGGGGTGGTGAAAAAACAAATATTAGTAAGTTTCACAAGAAAATGTTTCGTGTTTCTTTCATTTCCGGAGGAAAAGAATTCCCTCGAGAAACTTACTAAGCTTTGTTTCTTACCCATTTTCTGTCAGTGCTTTCCACGAAGCAGCAGTCGCACATTAATTTTAAAATAATCGTTCAATTGCATCAAAAAAATTACATTCAGAAAACTAAGCTAAAATTAAATAATTTTAAAAGTTAAAAAAATAACTAAATATAGTAACTTTTATTTGATAAAAACTTTTAACTAAATCCATTGACTATTTTGGATGCTTGCCTTAAAAGAAATTACGTCCCTGTACTGGAAACTTATTAAGTAATAAGGTTTTGAAACGGATGCATGTTATGAATAGATCAAGATTTGGGAAAAAATGAACAGTTGTAATGGATGAGTCTTATATAAGAGTTATGGATGCTGTAATGAACGGCTTTACCATTATACTCACCAGCGCAGAGAAATGCACGGTGGACTCGTTATCATTCCCATCACGACCATTGATTATTCTCTTTTTAGCAATCTTTCATTGGAATTGTTTCCAATTATAGCGAATCATTCGGTGAAATATTAAGCTTCTGTGGCTAACGGGGAAGTAGGCGCAATTTTGAGTACCTAGTAACTTCCAGCAAAAGCTTTCACATCACTAAATTGGAACGGACAAATAAATATTTGAAAATGATCTTCCGAACAAGAAAAACGTCACGTATGGATTTCGAAAGTTAACATTCCCAGCATGTATTCGAAAGGTAGAACATTTCAAGGCCGAATTTCGTATTCACAAACAACACTCCCAGCTACATTATGTCCTTGATCTGATTTTGCTTGTAAACTCGCATGTTAACGTGATTCTAACACTCAAACTAGTTCGATATGACATGATAATATTTGTATGGAGTATATCCTCGACGACGTAACTGACAATGCCCGAAGATCGAATTGCTAACTATCGAATTATTAAAGAATGTAATGGAAGCAGACAAATTAAATACTTATATTTATTTTGTATGTGTTCTAAGACAGTTAATCAGATTCTTTAGGTGCGCTAAAAATCTTAATTAGCGGTTAAATTTTTCTGCAGACGAATTCCTTGAATTCACACATTAAATTTATAAGTAGCGCTGGAACGTATAAAATGGGGAGAATTATTTGGAGAGAGGCATGCACTACAACACCAATACAGTGTGGAGAATAAGTTACCAAAGATGTATCTAGAAATTCGATACTAAAATAATTAATAATCTTTCTACTCTGGCGTCACACAATACCAGAAAACAGTAGAGGTGCTATGAATGAATGTTATACCATATTAGGGTTAAGATGCAAAGAACAACATGAGAGAAAAATCTTTTTCCCGGTCTAAAGTAAAAAATTCAAATGAAAAAACCTCGACATTGGCATCGACAGTATGTAAAAAATCTCTTCAGGAAAATATGATTGGAATTTTAAGAATTTTCAGTACGATAAACTACCTAATAGTATCCTCAGCTCCTGCTACACATCACAACTAGTTCATAATTTGTGATTGGAAGAGACGATTTGAGAAATGATGGAGAAAATGAGCCCTCATAACACTAACTGACACTCAGACGTGTGTAGGTTAACCCAAGAACGAAAACGAATAAGTTTGGACAAAAAAAGCGAGAGAAATTGCAGCAAATTTAGAAAAATATCAAGTAAAAAACCGGAAATTAAGCAATCACTGTAACAAACCAATAGAACTCCTTAGTAGCTCTGCAGCTGTGCATATCCGCATAGCAAATAAAGTGACCGATGTTGTCGAAAGGGAATTTATCTCCCACAGGTATGCAGTCTCATACACCTAATAACAAGTGCCGTATACAGATCAAAATGGTCAATTTTCTCAGGCTCCAACACAATGAGAAAGACCTAAACACTTGGATATTAGAAATAGTCATTAATTTCGCCAATGAGGAAAGTTTTAACTTTCTATTCCTTTTAACAATTTAAATATTGACATGTTAATTTAATGAGTTATTCATCAAAAATTCATAATTGAATCTGTCTCTGAAGTCTGATTTTTCATTTTTCTTCACAAGTAAAAACTGTTAATATCAGCAAATATGCTTGCTTCCTATTTGAATATTTCCTTTCTCTGGACACATTCTCATGCACTTAACTGGAAATTGCTAATTTTATTTCTCATTGAAGAATAAATATTGAAATTACGTAACCAATTTATTTTCGGACTGTTTTTGACACAAATTCGCCGGACCTTAAATAAATTTCTCTCTCTTCGATTAATTAATTAATCAAGGAATTAGAACCGTTCAGTCGATAATCGAATTAATGCAGTAATAAAATTAATCAGTTCCATTTTATTATCAGATATGAGGTAAATTTTTATTTAATTCAATAATCTTTTTATTTATGGATGATTACAATATTACTTGAGTATTATTTTTCAATATGTCCTCCCTGTTGGAGACACCCAAAATTTTATATCTAAGACGTATAATAGCGTTTGAAATATCTTTACTGGCGCATATAACCTACGATATTTATTTACTAATATTTCGTTACGAATTATTGCTGATTTGTCTATAATATTACATTAGTATTTACTATTGTATATATATGTATTATGAATATGAATATCTATGTATTATGAATGTTATATTTTTATCATATCAATTGTAATATTTTACTCGTTAGTGTATTGTACTTTTGACGTGTCACCAATTCAAGCAGATGATTTTCTGTGTATATGAATGTATTTATGTGACAAAATAAATTATTGTTATATTGAAATTCACTTTCTGCGATTGTTTTTGATGAAAAATACAATTTGTTCAATATTCAGCCACAGCTATCGAATGGGAAATGCATAAAGGGATGGAAAAGATTTAATTCGATGCGAAGAGCCACTTAGGGCTTACGGGAGGGCCAAATGCTGCGGGAACTGGGTGAGCGGTCTCTGCATAACGTGATTATGTCTTCTCAGAGCGGCAATTGTACTGAGTCCCTATACAGTTTACACCCATGGCAATGGCTGCAAAACTCACAATAGTTATATCCATGGAGAAGTAATACATTTACTGTCATATATTTTATTATGGAGACGCGAGCTTATTGCCAAATAAAATCTGAGATATAGGTATCATAGAAGAACGAGTTAAACCAATATTCAGCTTGCTTTATCCTGTACTAAACCATATAATGCAAATTTTTTTGTATTTTTCGGTTGGCATTTTATCTCAGGTAGAACGAAAAAAGTGCATTTTTTCGCACTGTTTAAAGGAATGCTGACTTGAAGTTTTATTTCTCAAAAAGCAACAACAGTTTGCCGTTGTTTTAAATTTCAATAACATTTATTGTAAACATGCGTACAAGTATTCGGCAGATTAACGGCAGCCATTAATGCACGCAAACTCCAGAAAATTTGCAAAATTCACCCTAAGTCAAATATTGCTATGCAGTAGGTGTAAAATTCATCCTCACGCAAGGGAAAGAGATCAGAAGCTTAGTCGCTTTTACAATTGCTGGATAACTGCAGTAAAACGCGCACGCGAAGATGTAAAATGTATCGTACGGTTTCTCTGATTCTTCTGCCAATACACACAACTTGTTAAAACATAAGAGGAATAGATCCGAGGAAAAATCCTTTTGAAGAATCATTCCTGCTGAAAACGATTTGCAATGCAATAAAAAAGATATGCCATGATATTTACTCCCCCTATCGTACTACGATAAAACACTCCAACTTAAGGTTCTATTCCTCCTAATAATAGCTTTTCTCCCGGTCGAATTCACCCGAAGTTATAATTGAAAGCACCACTTAAGATGCTCTGATAATCGCTCATAAGACGGATTGCTTCTGTCCGTAGATGTGCTACTTATATTCTTAAAACTATTTTCATTGGCTCAGATATAGCTTTAAGTAAAGTACTACTGTAGAGAGTAAGTATACCTACATACATGTATCAGTATTGCTAATTTTATAGACAGAATACATAATATTTGTAAATATTTCTGTAATGAAGAGTAAATTGTAAATATATAAATAGTATATATACAATATATAATAATATATACATTGTAAATATTGTAAATAGTAAATTACATTTGATTAAAGCAAATTAACACATATTTCCTTCTGGTTTTAAGGAGTAAAACAACTAAAAGTAAACGACACACAAAAACACTGGAAAGTATATTAAAGACATTTCCAAACTGCTTTACAATGCGCATGGAATGAAGTGTTGTCAAATTCCAGTTAAAAAGTGAACACGATATTTAGTAGGTCTGAAAAGCGTCGTAGTGGGTTTTACTGTACATAGACGTGAGTATTAAGTACCAGAGAAAATCCTTCCAGATATTGCCAGTTGTTCACCTTCTGCAATTATGGCATACCTGATTTCGCTCTTAAATTACAAGACTTTAGAGGTTTAAAAGCACTCCAAGGACAGCTTCGCCGGCGGTTCGCGACTACCCTATGAGAACTAGGGAAAGGAAATTGATTAATTTTCCTAGACTTAGGTGATTCCTAGAAGTCACACTTAATCCATTTCTTTTCTCTTTTTCGGTGTTGGCCTCAGAGAGAAAGACGCAAGCCGCAGGCATAATGGCTCTTTTGATGTTTTAAACCTCTAGTTCATTGAAATTCGTGTCCTAATTTCAGTATAGTTTTATTTTATATTTCCTCTAATACAAATTAAATTTTTACAGCTTTATTTATCTCCCGTAATTGCCCGATTCTCGGCAACTCATTAGGAATCAATTAATTAGCACCTGTCAACTGTGGCTGCTAGTTGGCGTAAGAGAAAGGAACTGGCGATTAATTGTTATGGTTGACAATGTTACTCTTAATTTGAGCGAAAAATGTTATTGCGTTATACTTGAGTCGTCAGCGTAGGGTACACAATTAAGTCTGTGCGTTTTCTGTCAATTTCCCTTCTCGTATCTTTATATAGGTTTACAAATATTCCTAAGCAAACATGGGATGAAAGCCCTTCAAAGGCGGGAACCCAAGTCTTGATGATGATTAAGAACCTGGGATAGCGAGTACATCATAATTTATTGGGAAAGTGCGAGGGAATTTGAGGAAGGTAAGGTAAAGGAAGGCCTTCTGCAATAGCCAATGAGAAAACCACTCAGTTATTCTTCTCCCATTTAAGCGCTATATTTCTTGCGCTACCTTAATGTATCAGTTATGAATCCACGCTCCTCGCAAACATATAGGCGAACCCAGGGTATTGCCGGGGCCTTTTGCCGCCTTAGGAGAGCCTCTTATTTTATTCACAACTAGCAGAAGAGCCGGTTGATTCTCAATGTGGAAATAAAGATTACCAAGACGCCATACTGATTGGAACTTACTAAACTCTCAAGAAAACTCGTATAATCAGAGTAACGAGGAGGAGAAGGTAACAAAAAAACACTTGGTTGCTTCATCATTACGAACGCATGTTTATGGCTCTCTTTCGAACGGTTACGAGGATTGCCTTATAATTGAAAAACGAGAAACAAAAATTGACCAAATAAAGATCTCAAAAAGGATACATATGTAAATTACAGGGAAACAAAACCGCTATATACACAACAAAATGTTCAATGGATTCTTTTGTTTCACTAATTTCCCATATATCACTAATTTTTTTCTTTTAGTGCCCCTTGCACTGTTAAGTACGTATGTTCCTAGTCTTATTGATTGTGACAAACCAAGAAATGACTGTTCATAAGTAAAATCAAAAGCTAAGAAAATGACTCTTCGAAAATTATATCAAATTCTCAGTAATACTTTAAATAGGCCTTAATTTTCCCTCTAATTTTATAGAAAATGCGTGAGATCGGATTCAATCGAATCGGATTGCTTTAGTCGTCAAGAGAACCGGTTGCTTATTACCACAATATCNGTACCAACAGAAATTTTAAACGACGAGTTTGGCCGCTAGAGCAGCGACAGAACTTGCATACAGATGTTTGCAAATGACTGTTCATATTACCGTCTTCTACAAACTCTACCTCGTGGTAACCTTGTTCGTCTCTTTGGTCCACCAGTGTTTTCCTGTGACAGTGTCATCGACTTATTGCTGACCTCTTTTCTTTGTAGTTGAATTTGCAATAGAAATAAACCCTTTAACTATAAAAGTATAATTTAAATGGCTTTTTTATGAAAGTCTTTCGCTCGTCTGGGTCGATATGGGGATAATTAGGTACGTAAAAGGTAGCCTATAGTCTGCGCTGGGAAGGCAGTCTTTGAAGTTCGAAAGTTGTGAAATATTTGGTTCTTGAGTGAGTTTTTGGCGAACATTTATATATAAATACACATACATATACAAACTTTCTACTCTATTTATGAGATTTATTAAACTAGTTTCAAGTGTAGTCATGTGCCGGTGAGTAATTTACTATTTTTCGATGTGAGGAATCGTATTATCTGTGTAAAACTAACTTTTCACAAGTGTCATAATCGAATCCAAAACTTTTAATTAAGTTTTGTATGAAACTATCGGCAATACTATCAAAGACTGACAATTCATACCAATTCGCAAACAGCATTTATTTAAAAGATTTTATTTAATACCATACTGCTACGACCATACTCGTATTCGTGACATAAACTTGTTATCGCGATTTGCGAAATTGCATGGGATACGTCACATCTGAAATGAAGTTCCAGGAAGCAATATATTTAACTGAAGAATTCTAATAGAAAATCATGTTTATGACAGGACTAAAAATCTGTTTTAGGGAGACCCGTTTTCCTTTAAAACCTTTACACAGAAATTACTTTTTTCAAATTTCCCTAAAGAAAAGAGTCTGAAAATGATAAAATTGAACTCAAAAAGTGTTTTTTATCACAAACTTCCACAATCATCTGACATTAATATTGTGATAATCAGTAAATATGCCAAATTAATGTAAGAAATTGCAATTATGACGTCTGTAACTCCTCAAATTTTATTCATCCATATCACGCGAGTATACGATACATTTTCAAATGATGGCCCGTGCATTCCTTTTGGTGTAAATCGATGACATCGGTTGGATTGATACATAAATAAAATGAAATGATTTACACCATATTGATACATCTCCGCCTATTACGGCCGCTCTTTCCTTCCTTCTTGTTACGCTCGTAGGTTCCATTGCCCCCATTATTCTTTCGCTTCTAACAGCCCTTCGATTCCCATCAATATTCCCTCCCATTTCACGGGTCCAAACGCAAGGCAGGAACTTTCTTGTCTCAATGAAATATTCGTTTGTCTCTATGTCATCAATCATTTCCACCAACATTCCATCTCGGCTCCTTCTTCCTCCCCCATTCCTTCTTTTTTTCTATCTCGAAGCAAAACGCCACCGCTAATCAACTATTCCCCGCTCCACTTTTTCTAGTTGCTACGGCAACAAACGCGAGAATCAAATCCCGTGTATTTTTTGCTACGCTGCGAGGGCAGCTTTATGTCAGGTCGCATTTACACGGAGTTTTGCCTTCTCACGGATCACAAATTATAGATTACACATGACGATGATATCTGCTGTGTTTTGGAGATACGGAAGAGGATGTGTTTAGCAGTACTACAACAAATATATCCTTCTCACATAAGCAACAGAAAGTATAACTTAGTATCGCTTTACAAGAACATGCGATCAATCGGGATGTAAAGATGGTAAACTTTAAAAGTTTAATATTTTACTAATTTGTTCTAAAATGGCCGATGTTAAATATGTTCTCAATAGATAGCCTTACATAGCAAGAATTTCGTTGCTACCATTGCTATGAAATTACTTCCTACATTTTACTTCAAAGCGTTAAATGTGAAATGTTGTGTACTTTGTTAGAAAATCTGCGATAACTACCATTTCTCACACCCACTCAAATTTACTTTAGGTCTTTATCTTGAAGTGCTGGGAATCAGTTTAAACGAGAGCTCTTTCTGGTTGGTGGTCTTTCTGGTTAGAAAATCTGCGATAACTACCATTCCTCACACCCACTCAAATTTACTTATGAATATAATATAATATTAATATGACTAGCCGTGCTTTGAAGATTCTTAATAATAGAATCAACTGCTTGGGCCGTGACTTCGTGGTAGAGCTCCATCAGGAACAAAATAAAAGATAAACCTTTACACACCACAGAATATTTTAATGGTACTACCAGGTTTCGACTCATGGAGTCATGACTCCATGAGTCATGTGTAAAGGTTTATCTTTTATTTTGTTCCCGATTCTTAATAAGTTACTTATCTGAGAATGGAACTGAAAGCGAGCCAACTTCTTCCGATGGGGAGTAAACTTAAGAGCGTTAAAAACTTTTGCTGTGTAATTAATTCATATGAAAGAAGTATCTCTCAAAGTTCTCAAGTAAAGGGATAAATTTGAATATAGCAGGAAACAAAAAAAAACAGTTTTCTATGGTGCACTAGTCTATTTTTTGACGGAATATAGCAACATTAGTAGTGATACCCGTGAAAAGTATCTCATCATTAAATTTGTGATAAGTTGTCTGCTTAAAAACAGTGCAATATGAAAAAACATTAGTATTGCCGCTAACTTTCATATCCTTTAGCTAAAAAATTGTCGAAGTCTTTAGCAATCAGCACACCGTCGCTGGGATTCTCGTCCAGCAGAATTGGAAGAGCCATTATTCTCGCTTTAAATTTTCAGACATAAATCAACGCAACTTTTGAGGCCCTTCCAATTTTGCGAGGATCGGTCCTTATCCGTATTCTGAATCTTGAAATTCTTCAGCCATTCCTTCTTTCCCCTCACTCGTTAGAAGTTCCAAAACCCGTGTTGTCATCCTAAGCTGCAAATCATGTCGTACCAACAGAAATTTTAAACGACGAGTTTGGCCGCTAGAGCAGCGACAGAACTTGCATACAGATGTTTGCAAATGACTGTTCATATTACCGTCTTCTACAAACTCTACCTCGTGGTAACCTTGTTCGTCTCTTTGGTCCACCAGTGTTTTCCTGTGACAGTGTCATCGACTTATTGCTGACCTACGCAATCTTAAAAATCGTCCTTAAGAACTTCATGGCTACTAATCGTTCTCAGTGCCCTTGGGCTGTGTTCCAGATAAACTTTCATGGGAATTGTAATAAAATTTTGAGAAAATTGTTCACCAGGCTGTCCTATTGTCCATTGATGTTCGCTTTCAATAATTTGCCGAATATATAGTTGAAGGCTTCTTAAAATGTTTATACCTGGGCAATTCATCGCCTGTAACAACCCTCTGCCCTCCGTTGAGGCAACTAAGAATTGCAGGATGGGGTGTGGACCATGGCATCGAACCAGTGCCGAACTAAAACCCGAAACCAAAATAACCGCAATTTTTGGAGTGAAAACCGAACCTGAAACTAAAAAATTGTAATTCTCAAACTCGAATCGCGGCTGACAGCAGTTATTCACTCCGATCCGATATTTTATTACCAAGAATGCTCATTCGTCTCGAGTGTAATAGGATATAAGTACTGGGTAGGTACTAAAGCTACCTGTACCAGGTACTAATCATGTGTAACTAAGGCTTGCAACTCGCTATTTCTAATTTTTACCCTAAAATTTAACGTAATGAAGTGGAAGTGAAAAAGTATAGAAATATGCAACAGACGTTCAGGCATATATAATTTGTATAACAATGACCGGATAGAGAAAAATCAGCTCGAAAGGCTTTTAAGAGTGCAGGAACAAAACCGGAACTGAACCGATTTCCCGTTTTAAAGTTGAACTGGAACCCAACACAAAGATTCAATGCCCTGGTGTGGATTCACACAGAAACACAGACATGTACGTTCATTTATAAATGACAGAGCTTAGGAATAGACAAACTTGTAAATCAGATATTTTCTATCAAAGACTTTGTGCGTCTCTCTAAATTAATTCCGAATACTTTATTAGTTAAACTATTTTAAGGATGGGAATTAAGAAGAACGGAATAGCTAACTTCCTTCCATTTGCATTTTAGTCATTCCTCTTCCGTTCGTCTTTTCTATTCTAGACGCACCTGAGGCTATCTTGAGTAAACCTTGGCTAATTCGTTTGAATAATTAAGTATAAGCGCGACCTCCGTTGGATATCTTTTGAATTTACTGCGCTAAGTAGAAACATTTATCCTTTCAGTTGTGTTTTCCAGCTTCTTCTGTCTTATTCCCCGACCCAGTGCTATTTCAAGACATACGGTGCAGATTCCGGCAGCATTGTTATCTTTAAGAACCCAACATTTTATGCAACTGTAAAATTATGAAAAATGACTTATCCCTCAAAATAAACCTAATTAATTTGTTTAATTTAGTTGAGGTAGCAATAAGCTAAATAGGTAACTCGAACACTTGGTGTTACCATCCACTGCCAGAAGCCGAAAAGTGGCTTGCAGGGTATTTAAGTAGATGTAGATATCGAATAAATGGTTTCGCTACGTATTTTAATATAAAGTTTACTACAATACTTACATGATACGCATTATCTTTTCTATTATTTACATAATTTCAATGCTTTCAAATGTCAGTAAGTGAAAGTTTGAAGTTTATCTAACTATACTATATACTAATATACTTAACATTTCCCATAATCTCTCAGAGGCTATTAAATGGCAACTGAAGATAAAAAACTTAAATGTAAAGGAAAGCAAGAAATAAATGCAGCATGAAGTGGGAGAATTAAATACGCAGATATAGATTTTATGGAAGAGATAATAAATCCTTCATCTGCCTTTGTCCGCACAAAAATCTAGTTAATGTTTAGATTTTTTCGAAACTTTCATTAGTATGTGTAAAATAATTAGCGGTTACCAAAGTGAGTATGCATCAGAGAGGGCATTCGAATCAATTGCTTCATGAAAACAGCCTCCACTGATGGAAAGTTACGGACATTATGATACATCATAGAGATCAGATTTATTTACCAATGGAAATTATCCGTCAAACGATGAGGCTAAGTACATTCTGTCACGTTAATCGGACGGCGAGAAAACAACTTAAACGAAATTTCATTTATGAGATGACATTGACGTCGAGTTTCCCAAATTTGCGTCGTTGAACATTTAATGAAAAAAGTTGATGGAAATTTTTTAAATTCGCGCTAATAGATAATTTTTATGTATAGTACAGATTTAAAGTCTTCAAAATCTGTTCTGTATTGGCTCGCTCCTGTAATTACGGAAAATTTTAAATTTGATAAGTAGTATTAACTTTTAGATATTATATACTCTACAACTAAGGACTCCGTACACCTAAGATAGACTTTAACAAAAGATCACTTTAAGGCCTAGAATAATAAGGGTTTGTTAGATTTAAAGTGTTGATTATAGTTAATTTCCTATGTATATAATTGATTGGCATGGAGGTTAAATAAAATACTTTTATTCTTACGAAATAATACTATACCGTGCGCTAATGTGAACATTAGTTAGAGTCCATTTTAAGTGTGCCTAATCAGTACATTATGATTCCAGGTTTGGGACTTGTAAATTAGCCATTCGTTAAGTAAACTGCAATGATTAATTTATAAGTGTGATAGTTCTGAGTACTTCGGTTTCAATTTCCATACAAAACAGACGGAAAACGGAAAATTACAATCAGTGTGTAATGTATTGATATTAGCCATATATTAATAATTGACTAGTATATGAATTTCTAAGTAGACAAAATATGTAGCTGCAGACTGAAATAGTATATATGAAATTCGGAAAAATCATTTCAACACGCTGTATACACTTGGAATGGACTAAATGAGGAGAATGCGTGGAAAAAAAGGAGAGTTGGAATCAGCAATTGCTGAAAAATAAATTTAATTTGACTATAAAAATAGCCACGTGACAAGTATCGCAGTTTGACTTATGTTTGAGCGTTTGGAAAGAATGGATAGAAGCAAAATGGTTGAAATGACGTACAAGGAGAGAGTGAATTGCAAGTAGTGTGGAGGAAAACCAATGGAAAAGCTGGTTGAATGAAACAAGCTGGTTGATGGAAGGGAAAAAAGCATACAATTGGTGTCCAGAGATCCCAGACGGGATTTTTAGACCTTTAAGAAATCTGGGATTCGTCCAGGATTTTAACTCTACAGCACGAAATACGCTTAACTTAAATGTGAAGATAACTTAGTACCCATTTAATAAGTGTTAAGTGCTAATCAATCAACCCCTACAAAACCCTCATCCGTAACGAACGTTTCAGATTCCGGAGGAGAAATGGAAACGAAAAAGTCTCACAGGACCGGGACTCGAACTACTATAGGGGGTAACTATAATACTAGTAGGGTCTTCCGCTTTCCGAGCGACTGCTAACTCAGCCATCTTGCCAGATTTTTTCGTCTCATTTGAAGCCAGAACATTTATACATGGCATTGAGCTATCGTCTTATCCTGAGCTGGCGTCCTTATCAACCGAATAAACAGTCGACGCAACAATGCAAACAATTAAGGTAACAATATAAATGCATATGGTGCCTTACGCCCGTGGCCTTGTCGCGCCACATATTTTGACAAATATGTAATATATTCATTAATGAAGGAGCACAGAGAAGTAAAATCATACGATATATTTGCTGTCTCAATGAGCCCCTCTAAAGATTATTTCGGAAAATTATGCTAAATAAGTGGTATCAGAGTACTCGATACTCGAAATTTGCTTTCCTAGTCCTCGCCTCGAAAGAGATCGTTATTCTAAATACGCATATATGTAACGCAAATACGTACATAGCTTATTTTAATTTACAAAGAAAAATTGTTCACGAAAAGATCGTATAAAAGAGGTGGAATATGGAGGGAGGATGAAGAGATTAGCAAAGGACAATGGCAGTGAAGACATGTGTTTGTGAACACACAAACAACACAATCCGATAAAAGAAGAGCAGAAACAACGTGCTGGAGTGCATAAATCAGGAAGTGTGAATAAGGTATCCAATGGACGCATCCTCTTTAACTCAAATCAGTCGAATATGAGTCGGAATCAATTCCGGATGGATGTGGAGCCATTTTTCCTAACACCTGCAGCATTCGCTCTTAATCTCCTCTCCAAATATATCAAACGCGGACACAATGTGACAACTCAAATACCTTCTCCCCAAACACCGCTTCACACGGACATTTTGCGGAGTTGTTTTTATTCGAATGAATCAATTTGCGAATGGATGATTATTTCAGCTGATGAAGTCGCGGCGAACGTATTAGATTTAAAGTCCACGTTCGGAAGAAGAATATACTTTTCTGAAGAAGGGTCCGATGAGATCTTCAAAATGAATAACCATTTTGGACTCATCCGTAGTTAAAACACCAGAGAAAAATAGTGAGATAGGTTATCGCATTAAGAAAAACAGGATATTCGTTCGTAACCAAGGTACATTCCTGGAACAACATAGTGATGAATAGAATATTTCTAATTTAATTTTTGATATTTCTGTAAAGCATTCAGCCCGAAAGCCGGTGGGAACCTCATCCCCTCTACCATCAGCTACGAAGAGCTAGGTGAGGGTAATGAGGCTTACTATACAAAATGAGGATCTGCTTTATCCTTATCCTTTATCTGCTTTAGTTATCTTTTGCTCACTCACTGAGCCAGAATTCTACAAGCAGAACAATCCGACGTAAGAGAAGAACAACGTCTCTATGAGTAACTCTTTTTGAAACATTGCATAAGGAGAAACCTTAATTAATGCCATTACTCAGAATAACTATACCTCAATAGTAGCATCACAGCAATGAAAAAGGCTGAGGCAAAAGTATATAAGAGATATATCTTTCTTTTTCCTTACCAAAAGACAAATGAAAAATATTTTATTCATCAATATATGGTAACAGGACCTTTGATATAAGATATAGAAAAGTATCGTTTAATTACTTCTTCCAATAGTTTTGTTCATCGACGTACGGTCTTTGTGGGATATACTTAATAACGGTAGAATTGGTGAAATATCTTGGAGTAACACTCACGAATAACTTAAGATGGAGTACTCACATGCAAAATATTTGTGGAAGATCGATTAGGAAAATACAGTCTTGGTGCTTGCACCCCCTGCCACACCCCGGAAGGTGAATTGCAGAGTACTTACGTGGAAATAAACATATAAAGGTGATAAAATGAAAGTTACTCAGGTATGAGTGACGCTGAATATTCCCTATCTCCCTGATCATCCCTGATCAAATGCTTTAAAAAGTCTTACTCGTAGAGACATATTGCCTTACCTGGACTCCAATAAGTCTCCGGAAACACCAATTAAACAATTTGAAATTTTATCAAAACCAATCACGTTCCATCTGAAAAGTCTGGATGACCAATCCCATTTTTAAACCTGCTTTCACTTCTCTTTCTGGCTGTTCAAATAAGATTACAAGATGCAAAAGAATTGTCAATAATCATACTGAAAGGTGCTTGACTTTATTCCCTTAATATAATACCCGAAAGTATTGAAGTAATCTTTTATTACCAACCGATATTTTTATTGAATACATTCCAACATTTGGCATTTATTTCGGCTTCAAAAGCAAGTTTTACTAAAGAAACAAAAACTTTTTTTCACATGCGGACAAAACCTAAAGAAAAGACTACGAGAGCTATATGAGGAAAATATATACATATATACGGATTTTATTATAATAAATATCAAATGTGTGCCATATTGGCCTTTCCAAAAACATTTGAGGAAATCCAGGAAATATTATCATGATTTTTGAGGAAAATCTTTCAAAAGAGTCACATTCTATTTATAATGAAAACATATCGTTGGATGTCATTTAAATCTGTCCGTATGACTTACGTTTGCAAACACTTAATATCTCATCTTCTGTCAGCTCAGTTAGGCATCGTTTTTACGATAGATTCCACGCAAAATGGGTGTCTTTAGCAAAGGAAAAAGCAGAAACCGAAGAAATACGTTAGCCTAATCAGTTTCTCTGTAAAAGCATCGACTGTGAATTATGATGTACGTTTCGAGAGAAAACTCCCTCTTTCGAGAGAAAACTCAACTCTCAGTTCACCTCCGATTAAGCCTTTAATACGAACCGCCGCGAGGCCTTTCGCCTCTCTATCGTTCGGAACAATAATTTGGGTGTGGTTTTTCGAAGAATCGGTTTCAGCATTCACCACTGCAAACGAAAACTCGAATACCAGTAACTCCATACCAGACTATAGAGCTTTTCCCCTGAGGATATGACCGTTTTAATGAAATCTCAAAGTCATAGGGACCGGAAAATCCCTGTTAAATAGTTATCTAAACCGTGGAAGAATATAAACTATGTACTTCATCTCAAGTATCTCCTGAAGTGAAGTTCTCAGCTATTGAAACAATTTTGGTATATCTGTTTTGCCTTTCATTTTGTTTGCTTCAAATTTTGATAAAAGCCATAAAATTGATTCAGCGGAAAATGTATATAAAGGTCCCTATCACCGACTAATATCGGGAAATATGGTTAAAAAGCACCATTCCATATGCAGAAAAAGATGTTCCTGCAACCATATTCTGATCCAGTACCTCCTAAAATTTTGCCTTTTACACCACATCCATTTATCAACTACAATTACGGGACACGAATCCAGAAGTTTGTAAGTTACAGCGTTAATTAAAACTGAAAAATGAGGAAATACTGACTGCGTAAAATAATGTATTATTTCCGCAATGACCCCGATAAAAAGTATATCACAAAACAGCGTATAATGCAAATTCAGAGATATTTTACTGTGACACATTAATAGGTGCACCAAGAGCTTAGTCTCGGTACACTGACATACCGTGACAAATCGGTTATGATGCACTCATCTAGGGTAGGGTATAGGATAATTTTTTCAAACGAAACCGATAAAGAACTGAGGGGTGTACTTTTACACCTTACGGATAATTTTTTACCCCTGAGATATTCAGTGCAATATAATGATTCTAGTTTGTGCAATAAAGAGACTAAAAAACCTCTAAAGAAACAGAAGCATTTGCATTCGAGATTAAAAGCCACTGCGGGCATCCAAACATCATCAACACGGATAAAATAAAGAGTAATTACAAACAAACGAAATCGCAAACGAAACGAGCCATGTGAGATGCCCTTCGCCAATTTATAAACTAAATCTTACTTGAATACTTGAATGGTAATGAACCAAAAGCCTTTTGGTCATAGGTGCGCGAGGTCCAAGATAAAGAGCAAACGGTTGATTCTTTAAAAGATAATAGCGCTAAGTAATTAAAAATGCCAATGTAAAAGCAAATGTCTTAAAAGATTTTTCCCTGTAGCGTATTTACGTCCAATATTACTTTGGGTACCCTTCCGGAAGTTGATCGGTCTGAAACAATATCAATAAGAATCAAAGAAGATGGCATCATTAAACTTTTGTGACGGATTAAACCTAATAAAGTTCCTAGTCCTAAAGACAAACAAGAAAGGCAGGAAGTAGCAGAAAGCTGTCTTTCTGTAGCTCCTTTCCTAAAAGTAATATTTGAAAAGACGATGAACGAAACTACGTCCCGAAAGATTGGGAAATTGAGGATATTACTCCAATATTTATAAGCGGCTTAAAGGAGGATTCACGGAATTAAAGGCCTATCCCTTTACCATCATTGAGCCGTACAAAAATGGAACACATAATTGCTAGGCTTTCTCGACGTCCAAATTCATTGTGGGAATTCAACACGGTTTTAATTTCCAAATCAAGCTAACTACCTTTGAGCTAACTTGATATCATAATAAAGTCTTTCTATGAGATGCTGGTGTCATATTTTTCTTGAGTTAACATAAAAAAACCAAATAAAAACGTCAACACACTAGCGACATTAATCATAATTGACTAATTGACATAAGCTAGAGTAAACAAGAGGTTCATTCCCTCGACTTCACAATTTCCTTCGCGAAAACGCCCTCTGAAATTTCAGGATCATAAATTTAAGTATGAGCAAGGGCCGACTGAAGAAAATGAGCGAGCGAGGTAACTGCTTCCGGACGTAGATATTTATGTTACACAAATGGCTGAACAATGCAGAAACGGTATGAACGCCTTCTGAATTTAAACTTTTTACTATCCCAAACAACTAGAACGTACTGAATGTTATATCATCTCTAGATTTTCATGAGATATTAAAAAAAACAAATAAGTAATCGAATAATAAATAATCGAATAGTAAACGTTTGTTGTGGAGTATTATGAGCTCTCCGATATAATAATCGATTGCGCAATTGTTGAGGAGCAAACAGTTGATAGTCGTTTAAACACGTTTACGTCATCTCTTGACACCTCATTATTGATTTATTTTCACAAATTGATGCGGCTTAAAGTAAGCCGTAAGACGGTACGTATCTAAGGAACCGCGCTATGTATCGGTATTATGGAGGAGAGATTCAGGAGTGGGGATGAGGCGATCTCTCTTACTCAATGATTTTGTATTAGCAGCAAATGGTTAGGAAGAGATGAGGAGCTTGTATTATAGTCTAATTGACAGGTATTTCTATAGTCACAATACATATATTGCATTATCGCAACAAAAAGGCCTTTTAAACGTTAATTAGCGATGATTTCATTTGGATATTGTCATAAGTCTCCCCTCCCACCATGGAATTACCTTTATAAGTATTATAATATCCTAAGATATACAGTACTTTTATATACGAATTATTCCATAATTACATACGTATTATTCAGCCGTTATTTATAACGTAGAACATTCTCACTTTAATAATAGTCTTACAGAACATATAGAGAGCATGATACAGCGATGGCTCCCCCCCCCCCTGACAAGTTTCTAAATCTGACTTTGGCACCAGCTTGTATCATTTAAGAACTTAGGGCGCCATGAGTATGTTTTCTGTTATAACTTTTGGGCGACTGAGTAACTAGTGCTGATCCTAATAAAGGCCTACGATACCAATCACCAAAGAATTTGAAGAAGAAAAAAGGTGAACATACCTCGAAATAAATTATCCAAGCGTCTCAACTCCTGCACTACCATCACACACATTAAACACTTATCACTGAATATCACACACAGAATACACACCGATTAACTGATCTTTACACTCTCACAGCACTCACTACACTGAAGTATTACTGCCGTATTTTGCCTCTTCTCGGTTTACCGCGACCGAAGCAATCCGGAAGGTCTCAGGTCGTCCTTGACGAGGCCCTTTTCGGAGGCTCACCGCTGCAGCTCCTCCGGTTGAATTGTATTCAACAGTGCAAGAGCCAATACTTGTGACGGTTCCATTAGCTGTGGAATACTCTCCCATTGCCGCGGCCACGCCGTCAGTTGAGGAAAATTCCAAGTCAACGTTGCGATCTTTGGGATTCCAACTCAGGGGCTGTGAACATAATTTTAAAAAGCAGTCTACGTAATTTTTCTTCCCATGCCAATTCACACCAAATGCAATACTGACGAGAGAAACTATGGAATATAAAAAAAACACTGTGCTAAGAATTGTATAGGTATAAGACATATAAGCATTATGCAAATTGGCGCGAATTCACATGTGCTAATGGCGTCTAATGAAAAGTCACAAGAGATAAATATAGAGGAATAATATTTGATATATCGTTAAGCTTAAAGTTTCTTGCAAAATATCGTTAACATTAAGTTTGTCTAAACTATATAAATATGGTTTCCAAAGATATTTCACAAGGACAAAGTTGAGATTAAGTATGAGTTGTCACACGAGAAGCACGCTCACTGCACAAAACGAGCGGGAAAAGAACGGAAGTGAACGGAAACAGAAAAACGATATTATTTCTCTTTCCCGCGCGTTTTAGCCGCGCTAAAATCGAATCTAATTATAGATTCAAAATCCTTAGCCAAAGATACCAGCTATTTATTATTTCTCATAATACTGTGTTCAAATTACTCAATGATTTAGGTCTTTATAGCATTTTAATCACATATGGATATTGCCGGCTACCCATTTGGAGTAAATCGTAATGAAAAATAAGAATGCAATTTATGTACAGCATGAGTGAATAACTTATAGGAAATCTTAACTTAGGGGAAATGCGCTTTATCGGAAAAGAAAAATCACACTTAACCAATCCCATTGTAATATAAGCGAATGAGGGCTTTGCTCATTATTATCTATGAAGAATAAGTAAAAAAGACTTGTACCGTTACCGCAATAATCTTATACGACCATGGTTTCAACCCTTTAGGTCATCATCAGGTGTGGTAACGGTAACAGTAATAAATTATTTTGGTAACGGTGGAAGTTGTCTTTTCCTTATTCATTATAATGGAGAACTACCACAAAGTCGAGGCCGAGATTCAATCATTAAGGTCTGAAAATATTTCACTGCTTTGTCTTCATTAGTTACGTATTTTATCTTCAGTAGAATTGTGTAATTCGTCAGCAGCGATGTAAGTATTAAGTAAAAAGGTAAACAGTTAAAAATATCTCCCAACTAATTCCGTGTAAATGCAAAACACTGAGTCGTTGGCAAATTAAATTATACGAGGTGCGTAACAAAGACCTCAAGCGTAGATTTGAGAGAGGACTCGAACAGAAAATGAAAACTCCAACAACAAAAAATATTCAGAAAAGAACTATTACGGCAAAGTCTCACAACATTTTGTTTTCCGCGGCACACTTTGGCAAGTGTTGACCCAAGATTCGCGGATCACTAAACCATTCCTCTTCATTATAATTTTTAATTGAGGAAGAATGAATGTAGAATAAAATATTTTAATGCTATCATAACAAATTCTCACAAAAAATAATGTGGCGAAATTTAGCGCAAGCATAGAAAAAAATTTGAAAAGTATGTTACGTGAAGTATGTTACTTAATGTATGTTATTGGAGATGGTGCGGCATACCAACAGCTTACCCACGACACAGTTTTGGAAGCATTACCTTGACTTGTCGCTGAAGCTTTGATTTTTTTGCTAGAGGAAAGAGGAGAAGATATATTTCATAACTTTTGTCTTTGTT
Organism: Ladona fulva; assembly: GCA_000376725.2. Lineage (NCBI taxonomy): Eukaryota > Metazoa > Arthropoda > Insecta > Odonata > Libellulidae > Ladona > Ladona fulva. The sequence continues at coordinate 134,016 of KZ308253.1, read as the reverse complement.
CGTTTTACTTTTCTTTTGTTCGTTCGTCTTGGCGGTGAATTTATGAAAACTACCGTAGTGACTCTAAATAATATCATTCATTTACATCATTCATTGAGTATTATGATGAATATTCTTAGAGACGTTGCGCTGGATTTTCGTGGAGTTTTTAACGCGCATAGCATTCTGGTTCAGTGAACAACAAAGGCAAACTACTTCACTGCTCATCTTGCCTTGGGCGTCTCACTACCTCCACAAAGCTGTCGGTGGCCAATGGGAAAGGGGGTGAGACGGTGCTTCCAAAGTGGTGTGCCGCGTGGTATAGATTTTCCATAAGAAAGTCCTGGTGTGCTGTGATATATACATTGGTAATATATTTTACTAATCGCGTTAATCCGAAATACTAATTTCACACTTTTGGAGCCATCTCTTGTTGCTGAAACATTTTCACACAGAACTTTTGCTCTATAAAACAAAATGAGTCTATAAATTAGATATTATCTTCCATAAACTTTTTCTCTAATTGCGAACTAGTAAGACTCAAAATATTTGAAAACGTTTGCGTGCTTCGTTTTAATAAGTAAGAACCATTGGCTTGCATTGCAGTGCTTGGCTACAACGCGTTATTAAAACGGAAAGAAAAAACTCATTAAAATACAGGTTATCAAATATAACAGTGTAGTTTTTAGCGATAATTTCTTATTTTCAAATTTAAATGTATTGAAGCAAATACGGGCTTAGTACGCCGCGAAGTTTGATTTAACGCGCAGTGGAAAGCTAAAGGTTGGGAAGCACTGAGGTGAGAATCCGGCTAGCCTCCGGGGCGATGACTTTACAGTCAGATGGAGGCACTAGAGTAGATTAGTTTACCATCCAAATAGTACGCGTGCCATTTGCAGCATTCCGTGCGAACGGTAAAGACACCCCACTGGTCACTTTAGGCGCAATTTGGTAAGATAACCGCAAACCCAACCGTTCCTCAGCATTACCTCCAGGACACTCACGCATTTCTGCGTAATTTAACATTCGCTGATCAGAGACTGCGTTGCGAGCCAGGACTCCGTTTCGCTAAATGCATTAAAGGGCACGTCGGATTAAATTCCTCCGCATGAATGTATTCTTCTGTATTCCGAAGCGACCCATACACGGATTTGCGAATAAGAGCAGCGGGATTAAGTCACGGACATGGCCCGTCCTTTTAATCCAATAACCGATGCTTTTGCCGAATCGTCTTTGTCCTTCCCTTTGGATCACCCACTTCGAATACGACCCAAATGCACAGTGATGGTGGCATCGATTGTGCCAAGGCCGCATTGCCCGCGTTTTTCTCCTCCGAGTAGACTTGCGTTTCCTTCTCTAACGCGCCATTCCGCCCTTCAAAATCCATTATTTCCCCCACGCGGATACTTCACCAACTTTTGCCTTCCAATATTCCAGCACTTCCCGTTCTGAAATATTTTCCAGCACTTTTTCCGCTAGAATTGTTCTGCTCGAGTCCTCGGGTAGGCGGAAACTCGATTTTCAACTGTTTCTTTATTTATTTCCGGAGAAGTATTTACTTCCGTTTAGATGGTGAATATTTAGGGATAAGACTGGTCAAGGTGCATAGTTTAAGGAAAGAAAAATTGATAAAAAATATCAGAACATTAAGGATTTCTCATAAGGCGTCGTATGGGTTCTTGGGTTGAAGAAGCTGTTACTTAAGAAAGTTTGAGTTGGAATTTAAATATATGAGAAGATTAGAGTCCTCACAACTGAAGTGAATTGCATTATTATTTAGTGCGAAAGTATTTACAATAACTTCTCGTCTCACTCTCATTGCGCGAATCATAATTAATGTGGGTTAAGGAGCTCCCAAACGTCTATCAGATGGTAGTCCACCGGCATATATGGTAACAAATAGATATTGAAACATAGATATAAACGTGTGGATAAATATGGATCGATAATAATATATATAAGATAATAATAAGCTTTAATAATAATAATTAACTTTATAACGGGTGTCTGCCCTTTCACAGTCTTCTAAACAATAGTAAAAAGAGAAGCAAATGGAGAATTTAAAGGAAAATTAAATAAAAATTAAAAGTTCGCAATAATACATGCAATTCTATAACACGAAGTAAAGGCATTGTTATGAAGAACAGCTAAGTAAAATCTAATACAAACGCGTAATGCAAAGAAGTAACATCAGCCTTTTTATACAATTATGATTTACTTGCATATAGTAAATGATTTTTACGCAAAAACTCAAATATTTTAAAAAGTATGAGAATTAAAAAAAAGGAAAAAGTCCACAACATCAATTTACATAATAATATATTAAGGAGAAACAGACATAAAAAAGTCTTACCGAGACTCGAACCCTGGTCTAGCAATTGCCGGTTGGTTGCTCTATCCCACCAGAACGTTCCTCCACGTCGTTTAGGAAACTTAGTAGGCAAGGACGTGTTAGTTCGTGTGACTAAGAGGCATCGTTGATAGCTGAGTCCCAGTTTGAGTCCCGGTATCGTCAGACTATTTCATTTCCGTTTCTCCTTGGGAAAATTCCCAACAAAATGCAATTTTTAGTAGCATGCCTTATCGTACCAAGTCAACTAAACCCTTTTCCTTGTATGGTATATGAAGTTTACATAAAATAAATTGAATCTATAATAATACAAAAAGGTGAAATAAAATTGCAGTAGAGACTCATACACAATTAGAATAAGGAATAACATGTGTGAAAATACGAAATATTTGAAATGTATGCATAAATTCAATTCAAATTCCGTTGATATCCGTTAGTAAAAGGACAAGTAATAAAAAAGTAAATTTTCGATGCGAATGTGGCTTAAATCAGTCGCTTTAACGAGTAAAATTCCCTTGCTAGTGAGAATCTAATTTTTTTTAATATATAACACAAGCTACCATTATAGGGAAACCCTTCTCCAAGTTTGCCGTTTTGAAAACGGAAGCTGTCTAATGTCAGATATGTTCATCTCTTTGCATCAAAGAAGCATATTCTTCATTATCGAATTTCAACCCTCCTGCAAATGATGTTTCATCAATAAAATTGGATAAGGAAATACTATTCAAATGAAATTATAATGCTTTTAAGAACAATTTTTATGGTAATTAGATACTTAGCTATTTTCCTCCTAGCAATTAAAGTCTCAAAGAAAATTATATACGGTAAGACGTTAATTTAAATTTCAACAGTTACATCTACATCTACATCTACATAAATACCCTGCAAGCCGCCTTACGGCGTGTGGCAGGGGGTGAAAACACCGGGCGTTCGGACTATTTTTTTAGCCTATTATTATCATGTATAGTTCGCGGAAAGAATGAATTCTTAAATNGTACCTATTGCGAGTAGGGATAGGGTTCGGCGTCACCTCCCCATTGCCCTTACCAGCCCGTGATGCTCCTCCGCTCCTCGTAGCCACCCTCCACTCGGGCTCCAAAAACGGGGCCGATCCCGAAGGGGAAGCAGTGGGCTGCGCCTTCTCCTCAACAGTCCACCCAGAGTTGACCCTCGGCGTTGGCCGAGTCATCGCCGCTGGACGGACTGCCGCGGAGTTGGGCCTCCCCCTACAACCCCCCGGTGCGGTCCCATTCTCGAAGATCCACGAGCGAAGTTCCCGGAGCATACTCTCAAGCTCGTAGATCCGTGCCTTGAGAAGGTCGGTTTCTGACTCACTCGCGAGTGCACCCAAGGCGGACCTATAGGAAGTTACATTTGAATGCGGCATTAATTAGTGAAAATTACTTTGGTGCTCATATTTTCATGTCATGCCTCAACGAGGGGTATCTGGGTCATGAATTCAAAGCAGATTCTAGGAGATACGTGAGGTTTCGTCCTATTTATTCAAGAACTCCGTAAACGGGATATCTTCCTGTCAATAACTGAATAATGAAAATGTTAAGATGATATAAACTCTTCATTCCTTTACTATACCTTTAACGCAGTAGATTCTTGAAAGGTAATTATTTTATTTTTATACGACCGTAGATAATTTAAAGTTGTTTCCACGAATCATACACATCCAAATTACACGCATATATCTATATGAATACCTTACCAGCCGTCTTTTGGAGAGCGGCGGGGGATATGGCATAAGGTATGAGTATTCAACCATGTCCGTCCAGGGGAACTTCCATAATAAAATGCTTTAATTACCTCTTTATAGATTCCTTATGAATTACCACTACCTTCACTAGCAGTGGTTACCTCTAAGTCTAGGATTACACTAAAATGAAGTTTTACCTCTAATACTCAATTGTACGTATTGAGTCGAGCCGTGGCTCCAAATCCCAGACATATTCCGGCAGGTAGACTGGGTACTGAACTCTAATCGTCCACTTGGAAAAACATCGCCTTAACTGTAACGCAGCCATTGCCAAAGTATTTCGTTTTTATCTTAAGGTATTCTATACAGTATTTAAAGCCAACAAACATAAGAGAAATGCACTCCTAATTACTCCAGAATATACATGCAAACTAACAAATAAATCATTCATAAAACAAAATAAATCCATCTACCAAATTGAAAACAGGCATCGCTGAAATTTGGAATTTCTTATCATATGTTTTTGTAAAATAAGGCGCCTCTTGAGAAGCCAATGATTGGTGCGGAAGGACTTAAATGTATAAAATATTCATTTATTTGATGAGGCTTCTATGAGAAGTTTACATTCCACGAAACTTAATTACACTTTAATTTAATTTTAGTCTAATGCTTAATATCTATATTAGTAAGTCTGTGTGGTTTTATGATTACCTGTCCGAAGGCTAGACCTTATCCATCCCACCGTTTGTTACAAAAACCTTTGGAGAGGGCTTGAGGCAACTAGACAAGATGAGGAGTGAGGTAGTTGGCCTTCGCTTTCACAATAATCCAAGGCTCCGACGGAATAAAAGTCCATGGAAGTGTAGGATTATGACCCAATCATTAAAACCCTAATTATGCTTCATTCGTCAAGAAAAAGTTGCAAGAAAAAGAGAAGTTTATTTGTATAAAACATACGTGTCTGTAAATATATGCAATTAAAAATTAATATGTGATTAATAGTATAAAAGTTTTCTTACCGATCATGGTTTCAATATAATAATTATTGAAAACTAAATAGTTCGATTGACTATACGTACTTCATTCACAGATTTTAATTTTTCAAGTAAAAACTAATTTCAAAAATTTTCGGAAGAACGTATCAGAAGGTATATTTAGAGCTTTCATGCGGCTGCACTGTGGCCTAGGGGTCATATGGCTCAGGTCCCTAAAAACTTAGCCTAATGTTAGCCCAAGTTGTTGTTTTAAAGGCATTTTAAACCGGAACCCTGCCAAGGAAATACACACCGCGAGGGATAAATGCTCGGTTGAGTCAGCGACCTTATTACTAGGAAAACCTCAGGGGCGAGTGTTTTCTCGTCAGTGGCCTCAAGAGATCGCGTCTGCTCTCAAGCCAAACCTCTTCCTCTCCAAACTGCATTTTTATCTTCTTCTCAACTCGCTAATCTCGACTCTTTTTCCACTGCAACACTTCTAACTCCGCGAAGACGGCACAGAATTACGACAAGTACCCAACAGCATTAGGAAAAATGTTTCGCTGCACTGTAAACTGTTAATAAATTACTGCAAGAAGCATAGTTAAAGCAGCAATTAGATAATAGTATTAACTTTTATAATACAGTATAGCCTCGATTATCCGAATACCGATTAACCGAGGATCCATACAAATGTACTGGTACCTCGCTTAAATTACTTTTGTTGTTAATGCACAATGTCTCTTCAGGATAGACAAAAAAATGTCGGCATAATCATAAATGGTTATTTTCTTAATTTTACTTATGGTTATTGTCTTAATATTTATTTAAAAATTTTAAAAATGTATTATAAAAAGAAAATGAACTCTAATTGTTGCTCTGAATTTTAGTATTTGAATATGATAGCTGTTTTAAATAAAGAAATGTTTCCCTGTTTTATCGAACCTTTTCACGAGTTTTGTAATAAAAGGATATCCTGGTCTATTTCATAAAGCTTTCATATTGATTACTAAATGTTTTATTAATAAATATAATATACTTATTGTTTCCCGAAACAGCGGGAATTAAAAATAAAGAAATTTACGCATTGCATGAATCGAAATTGGGAATCGTTTATGAATCGGATGTTTAGAGAAGTTTCGGGTGTTGTATAGGAGTTGGTAAAAATGTTGGTATCGTTCCATCACTATTACTGTCCCACCAAGAATTGGTTTAAGGACCACATGAAGTACGTGTGCCGCACATTGGACACATCCGTCTCACATTCTTATTGTAATGAAATGATTGATTTCATAGCTCTATAATAAAACGCGTACACCTTACTAATTGGATGACCCTCTAATTCTCATAGAATTCAAGACCGATAAATGCATAGAGAATGACAAAGTCAAACAATACAGATTACTATTCAAATGTTTCCTTTTACGTTCTCCTGCTCCACAAAAACGTGTATTTTGGAATGCAGTTTTGAAATCTCTAAATATTTGTTTCGAATAAAAGTTGTCCACATTTTTTTCACGGAGCTATTTGATTAGTAAAGTGTAACATGGAAGTAAACTGTAAGCAAAAAATAAAAATTTTAAAGAATGATTTCTGGTTAGTAGAAAGAATTACTGAACCAAAATCCACTAAAAAGGAACTACGTGCACCTAGGAAAATTCCCAAGGAGAAATAGAAAAAAACTGACGTTCAGAGCATGTTTTGTTTTGTCTTTTGTTTTTCCTTGGAAATTGGAGAAAAACCTCAAAAACAGTAATTCAGTCGCATGACAAGGGGTTGTCATCGTGAATAATTTTACATCCGAATACTCGTGGTATTAATCGTAAGGTACACACATCCGAATACTCGTGGGCGAGGACTGAAAAACTCGATCTATTAAAACAATTCGCCGTAGAAGAGAAGAAAATGCCCGTGAAAATTATCGCTTTTTGCTTGTTTGGTCCTATCTTGAGTAAGCATTAGGTGTGTAGGGCCCTACAGACAAGCGTTTTATCTGTGTTTAGAATTAAATTAACTTTGCAATTTCCACAGAATATATTTCCCTTGTGTAAATGTCTATGCAACTGTAAGTACCCTGCAAGCCGCCTTTGGCGTGTGGCATCGGAGCTCGTGTGAATAAGAAAGCGATTAGTTTCGTCTTAACGACATCTTCAGACCTTGTAAGCCATCACGCCTGGAACATGAATCTAGTCGCAATCTCATTCACACGAGAAAAAAATATTCTGTAAAAATTCTAAATTTCTTTTATTCCTAGGTGTGGTACCGTTCCACAAAGTCGAACTTGAGCATACCAGATATGTTTTATCTGTGATTTAGGAAAGGTATCACGAAAAGGCGATACTTTCCGTCTAAAATTGCAGTGGTACACCGGGAAGTGTTACCTCTATGTTCCTGCTCTGGCTCTAAAAAAATTCTGCAGGTAAGTCCATCTTGCAGTATGTTCCGCTCAGGCGACAAAAATACTCGTAGAAGCAATAACTAGCCGCTTCAGAGATTCATTTCTACGAGAACGACAGGTGAAAATATCCCACTAGAGAAATAGGCTGTACTGAGCATAGTTCGCCAACCATACGCTTGAAGGCTTCAAGCGGTGCATATGCATGCAGCAGTGAGCGGCCATTCATAAAAATTCATAGACGCCAGAGGAAACTATAATCGGCTCTAGTGGTGCTGTAGCGGAATTCGTGTCAGTTTAGCGTTAGCTTGAATCGAATACAAACTGTGGCGGATCCTAATCGCTGCGAAGAGAATGAATCCCGTAAAGCGCAAATCGGATATCCGCACGACGCAGGCGCTCCCCTCAGGTAAGACGGGGAAATCTCGAGTTCCATCGATCCCCGCTTGGGGCGCTGTCGTCGTTATGCGTGTGCACGGCAAACATTTCGTCGCGCAGCACGTTATCGCTTCACGCTTTAACAAGCAAGCGATCTTATTCACCGCCATGTCGTGCTCCGCCACATCCCCGAAGGCATTTGAGACGAGAAGACGGCGGGAAACAAAAGTGTTGGGAATAATTGAGCACTTGAGGTAGCGGAGGAAAAGAGGAGGGAAGGAATAAATGATGAAGGCGATCGAAAGAGAGGCCTTAATGAGAGTGAGCTTAGCTCTAGCGACGCCATTGAGGCGCAGTATAATGGAGGAAAGACGGCCTTTGTCACTCTCAAACTGCGGTTTTTGGGCGTGTGCTACGTATGCGAGGAAGCTTCGCAAAGAATGACTCTCCTTAGAATAGTGGTCAAGTACCTCGGGCTGCCGCTTGCAGTGTAGAATATATCACGTTGAGCAGATCAGATTTATCTCCAAGGGGACGATCTGCAGTAATACTTCCGTATGTGTCAGCAGGTACTCGGTAATTTATCCGTATTCTCGAGTACTCAAGCCCCCGAATGATTGGCCCACACTCTACATTAGCAATAGACAGTGATGGTCGTGCGTAGTGAAAGTAAGATGGAAGCAAGAATGAAAAATTAGTAAGCAGTAAAGAGAGTAAATATGGAATCCGCAGATGAAACGAGTAAAGTGCAGCTCAAGGCGATACCACTATTCTTTTATTCTACCATAAAAAAGCAAGCATTTCAAAACTGCCCCCAGTCACAGGTTTATGAATACATTAAATAAAGGAAATTAGAAGCTAGGCTGTGATTGCTTGATAAATACAGAGAAAGTACATTCACAGAGGAGGTAATCAGTATTATGCGACCCCCGTTTGCGAATTTGGCTGATCCCACTATGAGCGTAAAGTAAAAGAAGTAGATGCGAGGACAATGCGTTTTAGGAACTCATTCTTTCCACGAACAAAACGCGACAGCAATAAGCTAAAGAAGTAAAACGTTTGGTGTTTACATCCCCTGCCACACGCCGAAAGACGGCTTTCAGGGTATTAATACAGATGAAGATGTAGAAAGTAAAACAAGAATTCTAGTCACTGATCCTCAATAAAGACATTGAAGAAGATAATATATAAATAATTGTAATAATGCAAGCAATTAGCTTAATCTTATTTGCATACCATAAGGCAATTTTAAGAAGAAAAGCTATTTGAGAATTCTTTCCTCCATCGATGAAGAATTGCAAACTCAAAATAAATTCAAATTAAGAGTAAATGGGCTGGTCGAAAAATGGAGAAAAATTGTCAGAAAAAACAATGAATGGATACATTTGAACAAGTAGAAGAATTCAATTATTCGGGAGGCAATATCATCTGCATTGGAGATTGGAACAGGAAAATTGAAAATTGAGTAGCGCGAGCAAAGTCGCCACTCTGCCAGAAAAAACTGTAGGCAAAAAATTATGCAAGATTCTGTATTAGAAAACAGTTTGTAAAACCATACGTATGGAGTATGCTCTTGCGGGTGCAAGGATGCGAAACATGGACTAAAACGATACGAACATATTTGTAAGTGGAATTAAAAGGAATTTGTAAATTGACAAGAAATTGATTATTGTATATTTTTATGTAATATTATTAATAATTGTAGGATAAATGTATTTCTAAATTGCGCTTCGCTCTGTAAATGGTTTGACATTGTTCATTGAATATGTAGACAATGTAATTGTGTAATTGAAGTGTAAGGCGTATTGCCTTCCGAGGTTTTAAAAGGGTTTCTTTTCCGACTTGGGTGAAAACCAGAAAGGGTATTCTATTTATCATATCTGACTCGATAATGACTGCCGCCTGTCTCTTTGTAGTCACTACATATAAATCAGATCTTCTGAAACCAGGAGAAAGCGTCAATAATCATTAGGAAATAACGTCTTCAGAGATTTCCTCCAAAGTTACAGAAGAAATAACTTAATCCAATCATTCCCCATTGAAAAAGATGAAAAATAAAACAGCTAAGAGTAAGAATTACGATTGTCTGAAACTAATTGAAATATACCTCAAGATTAGAAAATCCAACGACTTACTTACGTACTTTACTTACGACTTACTTAAGCTTATTAACCCACTATGTGGGAAAACAGCCACACAAGAAAGGGGACGAAAAAAGTTATATAAAAAAGATATATATAAAAATATATATAATGATAGATAAAAAAGATTTCTATTTTCACGTTCTTTTAATACACCATCTTGCCGGTCAATGTTCTATTTTAGAGAATTGATCATGTATATTTTTCAGCCAGGAAACAGACCATCATTAAATTTCGTCATGAGTTACCTCGAGTACTATATTTCAGCAGGTGACTAAAAAATGGATCAAATTAATAGAGACAAAGGAATAAATAAAATGTGTAAATCACTTTTGTGGAGCAGAGGTGATTATATACGGAGAGCTTCCTCTCCTATGAGCGTTGAGGTTAGTATCTCGAGGAACAAAGATTTTCCACGTGAACTGCTGGAGATACTCTAAACGCCACGACCACAGCACTAAAGAACGTAAATAATTACAGCCATGAAACTCATTTGGTGAACCGTAACGTGATGAAATCATACCAAAGAAAAGTTTTGAAAAACACAGAACTGGTGTTCCAAGAAAAGTAAATTCTTTTCATCAATTCTACAAAGAAAGAACAATTAGCAGAATATACAACAGATAAGCTATCCTCATCCCAAATGATAAATAGTATGCTACTTAGCACTCATGCTTAAATAATGAACGAATGAAAAAATGCTCCGCATAGATTTTTTTGTTAACGCATGCGCAATGCACTATTCGATTAATCTCCATCGATATTGGAGACAACGTTCTTACACACAGTTGGAAATCATAGTTCAACACTCAGAGGCATTGTCCATAAATAAATCATAACAACCTTAAATGTCTCTCACCCACGCGTATCTACATGTTTCTATAAAAATGACTATTCGTAGTATATCGCTGAAGTAAAAATGATATTATTATTATCATTACACCACACATTATGGTAAGGCTTCCATCTTTTTTGATGAATAGATTATTCTTGTCTTCTTATCTATCAATTATATTTGTTATCTTAATTGTCCTCGTTTTATCTCAACTTAAATATTTTTATTGCTATTTTTATACTGACCAGTTTTTAACATATTTCTTTTTGTATTTTATACTGTTTTTGTTTAATGTTCTGAAAATTTATTTTTTTCGTTGTAATACTGTTTATACTACCTTTGTTTTCTTTTATATCTATTTTAACACGCCTTTTTCACGAGAGTCACATTCGTTGATTGTACCCAATTTATTAACACGGTCTATTTGGCTGCGATCTTTTCTCTCATCAACTTCTCGACTCTCAAAATGTGCTCCGGCACGCCCTTGCGAAAATTTCTAATTTTCATTCATCGGAAAGAATGAGTGGGCTCTTTTTAATTAACAAATAAGAATCGAATATATTTATCAATAAAGATAGGGATGAATCAAAGAGGACCAACCTAGGGTGTCGAAGTCATGAAAAGGGGGAATACTCACATTGATAGAATTACCGATACTAGGATAGTAAATACAGACAGAAAACTTGTCCCTTGCGGGAAAAGTTGAGTAGGAAGGCCGAAATTAAGAAAAGAAATAAAGCCTTTTAAAAGCAAGCCTAAATAGAAGAAATCATAAAGTATACCTGAGGTTTTCTTCATAAATTTTATAAATACTTCTTAGCTTCAGTGCGGTTGAGAGACCCCCTGCCACACGCCAAAGGGCGGCTTACAGGGTATTTGTGAAGATGTTGCAGGTTGTGGAATCCGCACCATAAGGTTTTCATCTTGGAGCAAGGGCACATACAGCATAGAGCAGCTCGTATTTTTAGGGGAAATACAGGTTTGAAAGTAATAAATCAGAAATTATCAAGACAGGTAATATCTTAAAGATAGAAAAACCAAGATCAGGCACAAACTACTCGAAACATTTTTAAGTAGCAATTTACATTATGAAACACATAAATTCGTGATTCCAGCTCTCAGTAAGTAAAGTAATGTTAATCAACAATGGGGGTTATAAAGTAAAATATTATTGATTGGAATGTGTGTGCGAATCAACGATTGCGATTTTCGAAGCCAGACGTAGATATTTTTGAGAAATAATTTATTTCATAATAGATTTTTATTCAATCATCAATTTATTTCCCTGTATCCCCACAAACGTCAATGTATTAGGTTATTATTATTTTTACGGGAGAATGACCCAATAGTGAGCAGTAACAGCACATGATCGCACATATCCATTCCCTGACAAGAAAAATTGGATTATCCGTGACTCGAACTCGGGACATTGGGGCGAAGCGCTAAATACTCCATCACTAGATAGTGTAACATAAAAATCTTTAGGAAAAACTAACATAATGTCTGACAGGACCAGGATTCGAGCCTGGAATATTCCGCTTTTCGGGCAGATGCTGTAATCAAGACTGTCCATTTTTCCTTGGGATTTTCTAAGGCACATGTTTTTATGTGCAAAGTTAGCTTTATTCTGTTCCTTGTGTAGTATAATGTACTATAACACAATAATAAAAACACACAAACTAAGATTTCGGTGTTCTCATGCCCCCTTCTATATGCCAGATGGTGCAAATATAATGAAATTTATCATAAACCTTCTTGCAAAAACGTTTGTTAGAATCATACGGCCGTTTGATGTCGTCAGAACCAAATGTATCCGTCGACCGGAAACGACTCAAACCATTTCTACAACACCAATACGACATCATCTCCAAGTTGGGCTTCTATTGCGGAATTTCTGGGAGTCGAATTTTGCAGATCTTTCACAGAATGAGGAAAGGAAAGAAAGAGAGGAATCCGAAGCGACGATTCGGTCCGCCCGAATAAAAGGAAGAAAAAATATCCGCCATTAATTAGCTCACTTTGCAGGAGGAGTATTCAGGTTAATTTTCCGGCTTACCTAAAAGAACTCCATCTGCGGAAATATATCTGCTTAGGAGAAGTCGAAGGCGTCCTCAAATGGAGCACCTCTCTCACGGAAACGTTACTCCGCCAGAGATGCACTTAATTAGCAACGCAGAGGGAATAAAAGAAACTCACAATGGAGCCCTAGAATCCGGGACATATTTCTAGGCCAACGCCCCGCTCTCTCCCACTAATATCCTCACGAATTTCTGATTGTATATGCCCTCAAATAAATGGTAAAAATATAACGCAGCGATTGAGTACTCGAGTGCTCCTGAATTGAATGACTTCTCACGCTAAAATGAAACTTGATCTGCACAGTCTCCGAAAGGAGCAGTGGTGGTTGCTAGGGGTGGACTGAAGAGGTAAACCTTCCCAACGAATCATACGATATTTAATAACCAGGAGCAATCTAATTTCTAAAATAATAAATAAAAGTATGTGAAATTAACATTTTTCCCTATCCATTCATCGTTCAACTAGCACGTGCCAAATTTGCGTGGATATTAACGTTTAAGTTTCATACACGTTATCACACTACACTCACTATCGGCCTCTCTGTTCCTTTGCATTTATTCTTTTCTTCTTAGAATATTCCCGAAACAGAGAAGTTCTATAACTCAGATAACGCATATTCTATAAGCAATCAATGTTTAGAGTATAAATTGAAATCTAAATTCATTAATTAACGATTTGATTACATGGAATAGAAGTTGCCACTGATGATTTAGTCAGTTGCACTTTAAAAGGACTCCAAAATACATCAACGAAATTAGATTGAAAATAATATTAGGTAATCAAACTGTTACAGTTTAGGACTCCGAAAACAATCAACGAAATTAGTTGATGGTTTTTGGAGTACTTCTAAACTACAACCATTTGATTACCTAATAATATTTTCAATCACAGTCGTCGAGGTCTTGTCCCATCATTTAGAAGGGAGGCGTTGTAGTATTTGAGTCGTGTTTTTTGCATTGAAGAAATTGTTGTGGAAAAAGTACGCCTCTCTTCATCCTACAAAATATTTTAAATGTACGTAATTTTCCTCTCTTACACTCTGTTTTCAGTTTTCTTTAGTTTACTTTGGTAATATTATGAGCATTTGCAAAAGCTGTGCTATAATTAGAAAGTATCATTTACACAAGTAAAAGAATAAGCAATCTAGTTTGATAGGATGTTATCACCATCATATTTAGCTTCCGAATTCATCTCACTCTGAAAAAATTAAAATAATATAAAGTATCAAGAGCTCAGCGCAGAATCTTTCTTTGTATCTGAACTAATTTTTAACTAATATCTAGTTCATTAGGGTTAGATGTAAGAAGAGACTTACTAGTCTCAATCTCCCTTGCGAAAATTTCTAATTTTCATTCATCGGAAAGAATGAGTGGGCTCTTTTTAATTAACAAATAAGAATCGAATATATTTATCAATAAAGATAGGGATGAATCAAAGAGGACCAACCTAGGGTGTCGAAGTCATGAAAAGGGGGAATACTCACATTGATAGAATTACCGATACTAGGATAGTAAATACAGACAGAAAACTTGTCCCTTGCGGGAAAAGTTGAGTAGGAAGGCCGAAATTAAGAAAAGAAATAAAGCCTTTTAAAAGCAAGCCTAAATAGAAGAAATCATAAAGTATACCTGAGGTTTTCTTCATAAATTTTATAAATACTTCTTAGCTTCAGTGCGGTTGAGAGACCCCCTGCCACACGCCAAAGGGCGGCTTACAGGGTATTTGTGAAGATGTTGCAGGTTGTGGAATCCGCACCATAAGGTTTTCATCTTGGAGCAAGGGCACATACAGCATAGAGCAGCTCGTATTTTTAGGGGAAATACAGGTTTGAAAGTAATAAATCAGAAATTATCAAGACAGGTAATATCTTAAAGATAGAAAAACCAAGATCAGGCACAAACTACTCGAAACATTTTTAAGTAGCAATTTACATTATGAAACACATAAATTCGTGATTCCAGCTCTCAGTAAGTAAAGTAATGTTAATCAACAATGGGGGTTATAAAGTAAAATATTATTGATTGGAATGTGTGTGCGAATCAACGATTGCGATTTTCGAAGCCAGACGTAGATATTTTTGAGAAATAATTTATTTCATAATAGATTTTTATTCAATCATCAATTTATTTCCCTGTATCCCCACAAACGTCAATGTATTAGGTTATTATTATTTTTACGGGAGAATGACCCAATAGTGAGCAGTAACAGCACATGATCGCACATATCCATTCCCTGACAAGAAAAATTGGATTATCCGTGACTCGAACTCGGGACATTGGGGCGAAGCGCTAAATACTCCATCACTAGATAGTGTAACATAAAAATCTTTAGNGTTGCAGTCACTTTTCATTTTCTAATTTCCCCCTCTTCTTTAAAATTTTAGATGCTACTGTCTGTAGGTTTCGCAGGTTTTTCACGCCCCCCTTCCTGTGGGCGTTTTCCTGCAGGGTTCTATTTTTTCCTAAGTGCAATAACTTAGGTTTTTTTTAACCCGCAAACACATCTCTTTGTTATTTTTCTTTTATTTTAGCCCCACAAAATATTTCTTTTCATCTTTTATGACATAGGGTTAGATGTAAGAAGAGACTTACTAGTCTCAATCTCACCCTGAAATAAAGTCGATTTATTATTATTATTATTATAAAGAATTAGTTGCAGTAATTTATAGCACCAGTTTCATGAGATCGGTCATGTTTCTACTTATTTCTTTCTACGCCTTTAATATTTGTCCAATCATATATAAATCTGCATAATGTAAAATAATCTCTTTCGAACCTCAATTTATCCCCTTTCTAATCGATTCACAGACAAAACTTAGATTACCAATTTTTCAAACTTCCTATCTCTTTGAAACACACTTGAGAGCAATTTGAGATTACCATTCAAGGAAAAGTAGACATTTATTACTAAGTTATTCAAATCTGCTTGGAAATAGCACTGATAACTCTGAAAGATAGGTAAACTCAATAATCCACGTTCTTATCAAAAAAATTAATTTTAAATAATGTGTAAAATGATTGGCAATAATTTATCTTCCATTATCTTTCCTCTCAGCTTCATTCGAGGCTATGATATTACGAATGCTATTGAGGTTTGAATGATAATGAGTAATGTTTGAGTAATATTATTCATCCTAACTAGTTATTCTTAGGTCATTGAGCTTCTATTAACTACACTTGTAGTATTCAGGCTCTGAGAGGAAAGCAAGGGCAAACTACCTCATTCCTCATCGTACATATTTGCCTCATTACCTCACCAAAGTGTTTGGAAACAGATTGAGAAAGAAAAGAGGATACCCCACACTTGTAGCGCACTGGTGAGAAAAAAAGGACGAACTACCTCACTCCTCATCTTACACTATTTTCTTATTCCCTCCTCAAAGCCTTTGGGAGCAGAGAGGATAGGAATAAGGATACAACCAGCTTTCGGGCTGATAAATTCACTAAGAGTCAGGAAATACATTTTCCCAAAAATATAAAGAATTTTTCCAGTTTCATAGCTCTTTCATCCGTAAAAAAATGATGATACGGCAGTTTTAAAACCAAGTTTCCCGCATAAACATATTTCCTCGATAATAACGCAAACTGCATAAATGCGGTGGCCATATCCGTGATCAGAATGTTGAAATAACTAATAATGTGAACCGTCGTTTAAATTGGGGTCTGGGCAGCTTCATAGTCATGCTGATTAGTAATTTCATAGAATTTTCATTTCGGACGCTCTCTTCTCATAACACTCCAAAATGTGTGTTACACTCACACAGAAGAACGAGATCATTTCCGAATACAAATATAAGAGAGAGCGAGCACTTAAGAGAATCAAAAACTGGTGCGAGAGAGTGGTAATTCTCCCTTAATTACTTACGGGAGATGGGACAGCTAATTGGGAATCGAGCCTAGATTAGCATAGCATCTGAACTAAGAGACGACTGTATTAATTACAAAAATAGACAATAGCGATGGAATTGTTTGATGTTAAGCTTCCCTTTTATGTAACAGAGACGCCGCGCAAGGGGATGCTCGTAAAGCCAATGGACTGGGGCACGGGGAAAATTCCAGCAGACGGGTTAAATTACATTCTTGTCTATATCGTCCCTCTATTCATAGCTTTAATCAATTACAATTAATTTCTTTACTTCTAACTACTCTCTGGACGAATCCACGGTAACCCACCACCTCTCAATTCTCTTCAATTACCTCAATTCAGTTTACGCCATTTACGAACTGCACCGTTTTCAACTATTTGTTTTATTTATGAGTTTTAATTATCAACTTTTTTACCGTAATTCTCACAGGCATAAAATCAACTGACCGAGTCTGTGGTATTCCATGATGCTTTCCTCTACTTTATTATTTAATACTACCCTTTCACCTCCAGGGCTCCCGATAGCCAGGGTTTTTTTAACCCGCAAACACATCTCTTTGTTAATTTTCTTTTATTTGAACCCCACAAAATATTTCTTTTCATCTTTTATGACATAGGGTTAGATGTAAGAAGAGACTTACTAGTCTCAATCTCACCCTGAAATAAAGTCGATTTATTACTATTATTATAGCCAAGTGGGCAACGCGTTCGACTTCAGTGAAAGCGGTCCCGGGTTCGATTCCCGGTGGGGGCCTCCGTGCGAAATGACCTAAGCTGTCGAAGAACTTTTAACAATACTACTACTACCTTTCATCTCCATCTGACCCTATTGTTCCTTCCTAACCCTTCCTCCGGTCTTAAACATACGTGTTTATTGCACATTCTTCACTTAAAGATATCGCTTATGGTTCAGGGGCACCTGGTCGAAAGACAAAGAGAGTAAGGACTGCTGCTGTATTGTTGAATAAAAAGCTATATGCTGCTGCATATTTTTTAATGGCTACATCACTAGTATGAAAGGGATACATACATTGGTTAGGATATGTGGGGAGTATAAATGGCAGCAGAATGACAAAGATAGTGTTTGAGTATGTGAGCGATTTGAGAGAGAGAGAGTGAGATGAAAACCGAGATAAAGCTAGTTGAATGTGGTGAGATGCTGAGGGGATACGAACGTAGTTAGAGTAAACAAAGGGAAGGGATTGTTTTTTAGGCATAAAATGTTTATGTACATACATAGCTGTATACAGTATATATTTTATGACCTTGGTGGTAGACTAAGGTAGCGTGCTAACCTTTTCTCTGGTTAGCACACGGATGTTCGTGTTTGTCTACATTACACATCTCACTCTAAATTGGTAGTAAATGCTTTATAAGAAGTTCTGATGAAATAAATAAATATGGCTTACTTTTGCATACGATTTTATGATCTTATTTATTTATTTAACAAAACCGCTGAAATTAGACGCTAAGTCTAAGCAAAGTTGGCGACACTAACTTACACTACATTTTATAGCTAACAAGAAATAATGTTACATAGTTCCACATTTAAAACTACAGAACATTTGTTTTTAACCACCTCCTGCACTAACTATATAAGTCTGCAAACTACGCTAATTTATAATTTACATAGAGCAATAATTTGCAAAATAATCTTAATCCACAGCAAAAACCATNTCATCTGACCTTCATACTTACTACATCTCCATGGTTACCTCGGTCTCTTGTTAACCTCATCCCTATACTTACATCATCCCCATAGTTACCTCATCCCCATAGTTGCCTCTCAAAACACCTAAACCTAAATATTCTTTTCCCTGATGGCTTATATTCTAAAATCTTTCTAGGAATCCTTTCTAGAGGCCTAGACCTCTGTCACTGGTTGTACTCTTAATTCTTCTCTAATTTCTTCGTGTTTTATGTGGTCCAGACGTGTACAGCCTCTTACAGATCTAGGAAATTTCGTTTCTGATGTTCCTATCTGTCTATAGTCTTTTTTTCTAGGAGCCCAAGCTTCTGACCTATATAGCAATGTGGGGACAGCCATTACTTTGTAAAAGTCTTATGGTCCCACACATTCTTTGATAGTTGGTTATTTTATTTAAAATATCTTTATCTTCTTTATAGGTGATATTTTATCCTAAATAATTAAAATGCGATACCTGTTCTATTATATTATTAGCAATCATTATTTTTGTGTGGATTGGGAACTTTCCTATGAACGCCATTGTCTTGGTTTGTGTACAGACATTTTAAAGTTGTAATCTTTAGATAACAGATTTAGTTTCTGGACTAACAATTGTAAGTTATCCCTTTTTCTTGAACTGTGACCTGATCATCACAATATAGATTTAGCCCTTTATTAAAGCTAGCGCGATGGAAATACATTTCCATTTACGTGTTTCAACGGATGAAATATTTAAAGCCTTGCAATTGTGAAAATAAAACTTGCACTCAATCGTAAAGAAACTAATTATTGTCTCCTATGTTTAACTTTCATACAATTTGCGTATCATCTCGATCCCTTACATTTCGTTGATTCGATGAGTAGATTTAATCTGAATTCAACCGCGCGTTGGAAAAACACCTTTTAACACACACTCACATGACGCCGCCATGATCTGAAACCCTGTTTTTGGCGGCGTGACGTCACGTCACGAGCAAGGGCACTCCACTAATTGCATGCGGCGCTTCTGATTCACGCTTCACGAATTTGGATACCCTCGGCGGAAAAGGAAAGAGAAACAGGGGAAGGTGAGAGGGATTGAATTAATTATCTCTGGCGTGCTCGTGCAAGTTTCGTCTCCAGGGATACCTCTTCAGCTCCAATCGTTTCCATCGTAACAGTTTCGTCGTCTCTGTTACTTTCTCTACCTTTAACCAAAACATCGTTTTCCTCCGGTTTCCATTCACGTGGTTCGCTAGGAATTTCCCTTTCGTTTGCATGGGTGTTTCTCCGTTCCTCCGTTGGTGCAAAATTAAGTGGAAATGTTTATATTCAAAGAGTCTTACATTTTAATGCAAATCGTCTTTACGAAATAAAGTAGGGTCCATGGCGCGACGATGGGGACCTAGTGCTTGTGGCCTACCTGTCACAGAATTTCAATAGAAACAACTATAATGATAACAGTAACAAAACAACGGCAACAATAAAAGCAACAACAACAATAACAACAAAATCAACAACAATAATGATAATGATAATGATGATACTAATAATACTAATAATTTTGAAAATCAACATTAGATTTATTATCAAATCAAATCCTACGAGACATCAACTATATTGCCGAATACAATAACTACTACATCAATTCATATCAAATGTGTTCAATTCTACCTGGATATAGTCAATATAAATAAAAGACGTAAGCTAAAGTATAAAGAATAACGAAAACAATACTTCTACTGTTACCACGATAATTTTTTTATTACAAGACCATGGTTTCGACGGGTCAGGTCATCATCACCTGATAAAATAAACATAAAATTGATAAACCAAACAAATAGTGAGAGATTAACATTTAGGTCCCCTTGAGCACTAGAAAGGCTTGTCATGAGGTACCATAAAAACAAAAAAGATATCAGAAACATACCATATATAATAATGAAAATTCGTCTTTATTGAAGGGCGAGATTACCTTGAAGATATTTGATACACCTCTAAAACTTATTTCAAGGTTCGAAACGAACAATCCCTTGGGCTTCGAGTATATGTGTTGTCAAATATTGTAGAATCTGTGGGAAGGAGAGCAGTTGAAGCAGAACAGAGTTGAGATAAGAATGGAGGCCAAAAGGCCCATCGTGGGGGCTAAAAGAGGATCGCCCCTGTTTGCTCTAGTCTACAAATAGCGGATAATTGCCTTCTAGAGATTTGAATGGCGCAACTCATGGCCTTTGATAATCTCTGACAATATGCCAACCAAAAGGAACAATTGAATGCCCGCTTCATATATTCAGGGAAAGCGTATGCATAGTGGTGAAGGCCCTTCTCGTGATGATGATTTCAGAAATGATCGCCGGTTCAAGAGTGCTCTCGTGCCGCCCGAAGAAATGCTTTCGGATTTGGGTTCGTTCTTGAAGGAGGAGATAGCGGGTGAATGACCCGTTTATTGTGCAGGACTCCCTCTCTTTGGACGCCCTCTGTGGTTGCTGTGGGAGATCTGAGAGGATCTGAAAGAATCCGAAGAGCTCCTTAGGCATCCTACGTGAAATAAGCTTCCCAACCTTTGTCCTTAGCGGTACGCTCACATATTACTTCAAACTTTGCAAAATTTTTAGAAATACATTATTTAGTTTTCCTGTATTTGAAATAATGAAGAACAGCAATTTTATCTTACAATAGCATCGGTCGACAGTCGCGAAGTCATGTTTTCCAGTATAAAATCACTGGAATAATTATAAATACACGTGTTTAACGATGACCACGTTTGATGTATGACCACGATAAAACAGGCTATAATTATTATTATATACTAGTAAACGCCCCCGTCAAGCATGACGGGACTTAATTTAGTTCAAAAATATATTTTTTATCGTATATATCTGGTCCTCCTATACACAAAAAAATTATGCCGTAAGATCATAATAACACAATATATTTCTTATCATATAAATTATTTATAATATTGATTCCACTTTTTTCAAGTCATGAAAGCCCACTTTACGTAAATTTCTTATAAAGATTATAAGAACTGATTATCCTCGTGCTCTTACATAGGAGAATTCATGAAATCAATGTTCAACAATTGCCTTGTCGTCAAAGGGATGGGTTGTTTATATCTCAAACATTTTACGAATCTTCCGTGTTTTTTATTAAAATCCTCGAAAGTTCCGATCTATATCAGTATTTCACGACTAAAATAAGAATCTATGATCAATTTCCTTTCTTGTGACGCTTGTCTCAATTTCGTAAGACAATTGTTTCTAATTTAATTCTGTAATAGAAACAACCTCTGCAGGTATAGAAAACCTAATTTACGTAAATTTCTTATGGAAAAGAATACTAACTGATTATCCCCGTGCATTTATATGAAAAAACTCATGAATTCAATGTTCAATAATTGCCTTGGTCGTCAAAGGGATGGATTGTTTATTTCCGAAAAATTTTACGAATTTTACGTTTATTTTTTCAAAGTTCTCGCAATTTCGAATTTATATGAGTGATTCACGACTAAAATAAGATTATATGATTATTTTTCTTTCTTGTGACACTTGTCTCAATTTCGTAGGACTATTTTTTCTAATTTAATTTTGTAAAAGAAACGACCTCTCATGAAAAAAGAGATGAAAAAAAAGTCATGAAAGCGTAATTTACGTACATCTCTTATGGAAACGTATTTTGTGATCCTGGGTTCGAACCCGGGCATTTACAGAGATGAAAATAGTTTTCCTGAAGGCTTCATCATCGTAGAAACACAATGCAGTTTGTTTCAGATTTCTAAGTCAAGCCGTTTCTGAGATAAATAGGGGGACGGACAGACGGACGGACGGACAGGCATTTGCTTTTTATAAGTATGATTTCTATTCATTAATTATCCTTTCATTCGCTCTATGATCTGGTACTTAAATTGATGTCAGTAAACAATAAATTTTCAGTTATTATAGTGACTACCATAATAAAAAACTACAAAACTAGTAATATCAATTATTAACAAAGTGGATTTATTGACAGAGATATAATGCATACTAAAACTAAAACTATAGCAAACTTTTACAATAGGGTACTACTTGAGATTTCTGTTACAAACAGAGTATAAGTATTTAATTATAATCTAAAATCCGTCCGATACACATCGATATTTACTCGAATACCTTCGCTGAGAAATTAAACCGTTTGTCTTATCTTTTTATTTAATACTGCGTTGGAATCAGTTCGCTGGGCCATGTAGCAACGGTCGAGGGGGCGTAAGAAAAATGATAATAACATTTGACCGGCATTCGCCCAATGACGGGAGGGAAACCCCTCAAAAAACCTCCCATGGGCAATGCCCCTCTTTTCTAGTATAGATATAAACGAACGCCTACACAGAACACAATTTCCATTGATTATAACTTGTCGATAGATGATATTATACATCCTACGTTAAATATCTAAAATGTAATTATATACTCATGATAATAAAAGTAATTTGAAAAGTGGAGGATTATAGATACAAACAATTTAACTTTTTAAACTTTCACACTTTTAAGCCTCTTTTTAAAAATTTTAAGTTTACGTACTCTAATTTTATAGACATACTCTATTTAACTATGAACGTACTCAATGGTAAACGTAGGAATGAGAAACATTCGGAGTTGAATCAACAATTTTACTCACAAAGCCTTCGCATAAGCACCATTTTTAATTTACCATCTTAACTGAAATTTTCAAATTTTTGTACTTATGTACACGAAGGTCATATCTGAATAAACGAAGCTACATATTTGCTTTCCTCCTCAAACAATCAAACGAGATCAAAAACAGGAAAGGTGAGAAAATCAAGTTTGCAAATTCCACCGACAAAAATATTTCACTGCGACCCTATTCTCGTTAAAGGTTAACATTTTCAGACAGATTTCACACACAGGTCAACTCCCTCCGCAGAGGACGGAGGAAGGGAAAGGTGAAGGGGTAGAATTTCCTTTGAAATGATTCGGACCCAACAAAGGGAAGCAAACCACGGGGGGAGCGAGGGGTCGGTCGTTGAGCGGTTTGACGATGGGAAAGGGGATGGATGTTCGTGGGGAATTATAATAATGGATAGTCTTTCTCCATCCGTAACGAACACTTATAATAGCAAACATCTCTTCCCAACCCCTTCCTACCAGTATTACCATGAATTACTTTATTAATCAATTGTAGACTAATGAAAAGTTTTCTGTAGCTTTTGTAAATCTATTTTTGGGATACAATTCACATTTGCAATTCTCTTCACATTTTCGATATCTTCAAATTTATCTTCTTGACCTATAGTATTATCATATTTTTGTATATAATTTGCGAAGCGCCCGTCTGCCCCCCTCACACTCCGAAGTGGTTATATTTAGAGATACTCAAACTGCGTTGGAATTCTACATGCTAAAAACCCCGGGGAAAACTTAATCATCGGGGAAAGACCCAGAGTCGAACCCCGGAGCTAATAATTGTTTCCGTCAGATGCATGCTTTCTCTTTTCATTAATTAAAATAACTAAATTTCAATCAAACTTTGTTCATGTGAAGGCTAAATTTGCAACCAATCTTATTCTTGCTATATTTTTACATTAAAATTTTTTAGCAATTCGGCATTTATTTTGAAAGTTATAGGAGACAAATGTCTTGCTTTTTCTTTGTTTAGTACGGCGTCCGTCATTGTCGTCTTAAATTTATTCACTTTTAAACAAGCATCAGAATGAAAGGGCGAGGAAATAACGTTATTTTCTATACAATTTCTTTAATTATCTGTAGCAATCACTCGTTATTTATAGCAATGTAAATGTTTATAAATATTAGTTATATAGTTATTTAATAGGTTGAGGGTGTAAAAGTAATTTGTTCGTGCGAAAAATTGGTAAAAATGAGATTTATTAATTCTCATTAAGTTGAAACATTCTTACAAATTATTTTTGACGCAACATGTTTACAAAAATTTCGCTCTAAAGCTTATTTGTTTACCATAACTACCACCTTAACTCTCTTCTGAAGATTCATTATCCAGGAAGCTGGTTGGTTCCTCAACCCCTCCAGCATTAGTTAACAAAATAACTGGAGAGGAACTGAAGTGCATTACGAAAGGTAAAGAGTGACGTAGCTTTTCCATGATATCATTTCTGTCAATAATGACAGTAATATTGTTAATATCCGTTCTACGTTAATTTTATAACCGAAAAATGCCCACGGAATTGTAGCGCATATTATAATCGCCTTATATTATACACCTTTTATTTTCCTAATTGGGAGAAACAAAGATAAATGCCATTATTCACTATTATTCATACTACAAAAATATCATGTTATCGCTGAAATAAACGAGTCTGAGACTAAAATAAGTTTAGAATAATGTTTTCTTCTTAATTGAATTATTAATATACACGTATCACATCCCTCATTCTTTATTTATATATTTCTTCCATGACACATCAAACTATTCATGATTTTATATTCGACAATGATAGTAACCATTCAATAAAACATTTTCATCATTCACTCTTCTCACTACAGTTCCTCCATTCTTTTATCGACCAAATTAGGTGTCATGTTTTTTCCGCATGAATCTCTTTTGTTCTTTAAAAGAAATGATTTTTCACGAAAGACAGAAAATAGAAGACGGAATATAATTTAACTTAGGAGAAAATAAATGCCAACGGAAACTCCTGTAATTAAAATTTTGTAATAACATCGTCGCAAAATATAAAAAAGTAAACGGGAAACGAGGTTGAAGATATTCACGAAGAAATTAAGGAAAGTAAAAGGTAGAACTGAAAATCTTAAGCAAGGAAAGACAAATAATATCTTTAGGCGATTCCATTTGTAAATTTCTATCAGAGATTCGCAGAAGAACAAATGACATAACGATAAGATTTTAATTAAGAATTTACGACGTCTTTATGCAAAAGTAATGAGTCTTTTATTTCCTTGCTGAAAGCCTGGAGTTTATAGGTTATTTTTGATAAGAATACTGTTATTTTCCTTCGTATCACATCAAACATTTCGGGTTATGATATGTAGAAACTTCTATTTTTAAGACTTTCCTAGATTTTCTAGATTAAGTTTGTTGAACGAAAATCAAATGCCCTTAACAGGTATGGGGGTAATATTTCGGTGCTTATTCTTCACCTTTCGGTGATGCTGTAGCTTAATATACTTATATAGTCATATGTAGTTATACGATATTAACCATTTAGTTAAATATACTTAACAACCAGAAGTGGATTGAAAGATAAATAGAGTTCATAATGTATTCGGAGATACAACAGAGTATGGGCGAAATTAGCATGACAAAGATGGTTGTGTAGAGAATGTGATTGGTCCAAAAGGCCGAGTAGATGCTATTGGAAAATGAATATGTGGGAAATACTTGAGGAAATGAATGCCCCTTGTTCGTAGAATAAAAGAAAATCCACATGTTTATTTTATTTATAACACGCGACAGTAAAGCGTAATTTGAAGTGAAAATATAACAGTTGAAATAACAAAACTGTAACAACAACAAATTAGAGGTTTAAAAACAACCCGTAAGCTGTATCACAGCAGGCGAAACTCGCGTTTAGAGGCAAAAGGGAAGCTCCGGATCATCGATTTCTAAAATATATCTTGAGCAAAAGAGAACAAGAGATTCAAAAAAGGGGGCCATATGGGAAGTAATTACAATTATTAGGCGTGAGTTAATCCTAATTTTATCAATGCCCCTTCTGGTAAGGAAGAGGGATAAACCAAGAGAAAAAGGAATGGAATTCAGGCGAAAGGGAAGATAGGCGAAAGAAAAGGGAAAGGACTTGGTGAATAATAATGAAGAATAGCAGCCAAATGAGTAGATAAGTTAGGAGCATGATAGCGTAGAAGAGAAATTAAGAGAAGATGGTTAGAAAGAGAGTTTAGTAACGAATATAAGAAGGATAAGTCATGTTTAGTTTGATTGACAGAAGTAAAGTCCTAGGAAAGAGAAGATAGTATTGTAACATTTAAATCTTGAAGAAAATGAAGTGCAAAAACCAATATTGCGAAGTGTTAATACAAATATTTATAAGGATAAAGAGGAGGAAATATATAAGACGAGAAGGCATAGAGAAGTGTCAAGAATAATTGACGTTGGTGTTATTTATGTCGGAAGGAAATAGGGTAATTGTGTACACATAAATTTGTAATATACATTCATTAAATACACAAAAATAGAGCTATTAGAGGAAGAAATAAATTTCACTTATGAAGAGTACATAAGAAAAGTTTCGCATTTTCATAGCTAAAGCCCATCGACTTCAATTACCCACAAAACATAATCTCATTCAGAGTTTGCAAACCAACTGATAGATTACATTTATCCTCCTGCCAGCTTCTTTCATAAGCGATTATCACAATGGCGTATACATCCTCTCTGAATATTCACACAAATCAGATGGACTAACGGAGCTTAGACTCTTGGGCCCAATTCACAAGGGAGATTATGAACCGGCTATCGAGAGTCCAGGTGGTTTCTTTTACATAGAGTATGATTGGAGCATTCACACCGGAGTGGGTGAGCTTGTCAATTAGACGTAATGTAAAAGAGAACAATAATACTACTACAACTCGGAAGCCGGCCAATAATATCCCGTGCGAAGCGGTCTTAGACTTTGGTAACCGTTTAGTTTCAAAATCATTTTCAGCGCTCACTGAAAAAAAAAACTCAAAGATCCCACTACTAATTTACTCAATATAGTATTAGTATTAGTATTGTTAAAAGTGCTTCGACTGCTAAGGTCATTTCGCACGTGAGCTCCCACCGGGAATCGAACCCGGAACCGCTTTCACCAAAGTCGAACGCGTTGCCCACTTGGCTATCTGGGAGCCCCTTACTCAATATAATTTACTGTTTTATTCAATCCAATTTCAGTGGAAGTCAATATTTATACGTTTTCTAACCGATTCGAAAAAAATCACGTTCACTTATCAAGACAGATTGATTACATAATTTATCTTTTAAACTATGAAAATCTTAAATAAAATATATCGAAATTTAATTTTCGCTGACTGATCGCAACACATTCAAGTTTTATTTCCCTAACCGAATTCATCAACACTAAATCCAATCTGAATTCCCTTCCGCGGAATGCTTCTTTATCGGTTTCCTGTTATCCTATTTCAATGGCTCTTAAATTATACTTCCTAGAATTTTGTAATACTACTAAATAAAAATAATCAACTAGTATACATTGAGGCTTAATATTCTGATAAAATGTTCACCCGCAAAAGAAATTAATAATGATGCGAGGATTAAATAAATTTGGGTTCAACTTGTATTTTTTCTAATGAAGAACATTTTCTCCTCTTCTTTCTGATTCTTTTCTCGGACTGGAGTTTATTAAATTTATCTCAAAGGCAGAATAGGCGGAGAAACAAATAATACTTCTTTTAGGGCGTGGGTTGGAGACCAATTGAAGATAATTATGTTAAGGCTAATCATCTTTGATTAGGTGTTAAATTATTGGACTTATCTGTAATGTCGAGGACGCTCTTTATGTCCCTCGTATCCCATTAAGAATCGGTTTCTCCCTCAACTCTGTTTTATCACATTAAATACACTGATTTTCTTATTACAACGATATCGATTCCCCTAGAGATCTAACCGCAATTGCTAGGAATCGATTCGAGTTCAGGTGTCCATCGGAGGACGATGGAGACAAATATTAAATTTTCCTGCCACAGTACTTAAGATACATATAAAAATAAAGCATTACAAAACACACAAAATGATCTATTAAACAGATTTTTAAATTTTTTATAAAATTGTTAAAGAGATCAACTATTTAAAGATCATATTATTAGTCAGTAGTGGCATTTATTTTTGCATTAAGAAACATTTGAAAGACTCTACATACTTTTTCGTGACACTTCTATTGTTTAACAAAATTTCTAGTGTCAGACTAATGGTATCCACAATATCTATGGTATCCATTTTTATACTAGAAAAACTCTCCGTTGATTCTAAACTAGTAGTGAGAGTGATGACTAATACTTTGATGGTTACTTACTTAGTCCTTAGTATAAGCAAGATAACGTAACATTTCCCATCTCAGCATAGCTCTTTATAACTAGAGATAAAATACAATTTTTTTCACCTCATAACACAAAGATTTTTATATGTAAACCTGTACCACAGACAACATCACAGAATAGTAGAATATTTCAGCGGAAAGAAGGTTTCAATGAAAAGTAATGCGTAGAGCAATAGTGTCAGTAAATCGAGGTAGTCTCTGAGAGAGTTTGAATTAAAAGTAGTAGTAGTATTGCTAAAAGTGCTTCGACAGCTGAGGTCATTGAATTCAAATAAGTTAGTAAGGATAAGGAAGTGTGGAGGTGAATAAGGTACGAATACCTTAGGTGGCATGTATTAAAAGGGAATCAGCGCAATTACTATCTACTCATAGGTATGCATACAAGGCGCTCAAAATTTCTTAATGGTGATAATTTGTCTATATTCAAGGAGCATATTGAGCCTAACAGTCTCATCTTACACCTGGCCCAATTCTATTAAATATTTAAAGAAAGAGCATTTGCAACTTGAAGAACACAAGGAAAGAAAAGAAGAACTATTTTTTTGTTTAAAAAGAACAAAGTGTGCACTTAGGAAAAAGTAAAATCCTGCAGAAAAACGCTCACTAGAAGGGGGGCGTGAAAAACCTGCAATACCTACTGACAGTTGAAACTATAACTTATGAATAAGAAATAAATGGGAACATAAGATAAAAGTGTCAACAAGTCTGTATAGAGAAACGTTTGTGTGCGCAATCACACGCATACATATTGACAAGAACTGAATTTAATTTACAAGAAGTGAACAGCATAAAATAGAATAAACCAAAATAATTTTTAAAAAACAAGAGAAAAACGTGCTTAAATAGTAACGAAATAACAATAAATACACAATATATAGATATACACTTACAATTAGACCAAAGTTCTATAGAAACGAGTAATATTTAGAGGAAATAGCAAAATTATCACAAAAATTACAGTAAATTGAAATGCAATCTTAAGTATCTTCCTTTTAAAATTAAATGTATTGCAAAATGAATTTTATCAAAGCAATAAAAATGAATTCAAATCTATGTACAAGGATAGGGAAAGCAAGAGGAGGAATCATGCGTTAAATAAAAAGAAGTATTTTTAAGGAAGAGGAATTTTTCACTGCGTTCGCCGGTGTTTGTATACGATCATGAGAAGCTCATGGCCAGGGTTCATGGCAGTTTTGAGAAAAGTTCCGAAAGTTAGTACGTAGTTTTCAAGCAAACCAATCGCTGGGAAATTCTGCAAATAAACCAACCGTTGAAAAATTCCAACCAGTAATCTTCTCTCCTGAAGATGGCAACTTAGATGCCGAAATACGTATTGAGAACAATGCTTGAAGAAGCGCAACCACGGAGAACCTTAACTCCTGCTGGTCGGGATTTCCCAACAGAGGGTTTGCTTGCAAACAACGGATTTTTGGAGCTTATTTTCAAATCTCTAACGTATTGACGAGGCCGTGTTCCTTTCCTTACGGATAACCAGGATTATATGACAATCGAAATACGTTCCTGCTTTAAAAATCCGCAAAGCAGGCGTTAGTAATCAGAAGCTCTGCGGAGCCACTGAGTGAACTTATAGATAAATTTTAAAATGATAATGGCCGTCGGCTCTTTGAAATGAAAGAGGCGCGTTGAAAAGTCCGCAATCAGCAATCGATTCCGTAAATTTAGTGCCGCCGCTCTTATCAATAAAGCGGTGCCTATGGAATGGCAGCCGAAGCGACGGAGAGAAAAAAATGAGTGTCGATTGTGCGAAAGCGACGAGTCGTACATTGCGGGGAAATTCAATTTGAAGAGAGCTGCAAATAAACCGAGCATTAAAGATAAATGAGAGTGCGATCGACGCTCTGCCTCAGCACTCCATCCTCGAGCCTTTTCACATAATTTTGCCGGTGCAATCATCTTGAAAACTTCATCATCTTCACCTCCAAAGAGAAGGAGTGTTTTTAAATTTGAGCGCACGCACATTCAAACTAGAGATGTGCATTCAGACATTTCTCTTTCCATCGCACTAACGAATACTCCTTCCAAATTATCTTCCGGCACTCGGATACGATACGCCAAGGATAACATCACGCCAAGCTTCCCAGTTACTTTGGTACTTAATGCATATCTCATCAACACTTCAATTTCAAAGAAAAAGTGAATTCGGCATATTATTAATAAATTTTTACTTTAAAGTTAATAGTATTTAATAATAAAAGTATTTAGTAGATTCTACCGTATTAAGAATAATTCAATTATCAGATATGCTCTTATTGTAACGACCAGACTATTCTCTCTCCATCTTTCTTCCTTATCAGAGTTATTCCATCGTGATCCGATAAGGAACGCATGTGCCGATACACCATCACTCTTCACAATGTAAATACATTGAATTTTATCTACATCCCCCACCAGTTATGGTGTATTTATTACATCTGTGTTTTCGTGGTTTTTTCTCCGCCCGCTTTCTTGTGTGGGCGTTTTCTCGCATCGCAGGTTTTTCTCCATAAGCCTTCAGTTTAGGAGTTTTCCCACACAACCCAAATATTTGTGCTTTTTCATGTATCTGTATCTAGTTTATATGCAGTAGTTTTTAATTATTTACCATTTTGACTACCTATTAATTTGCATCCACTGTTTGTACCAATTATCTTGTATCTATGTTAGCCAGTTTGAATGGATTTATTGATTTATTTTTCTAGCTGGAGGTTTCCTGTAGTAAATTATTTTCGATTTATGAGTATTAGTGCAATCTTATTATCATGTAATATCTCCAGAGGTTAGGTTGAATTGGGGCTATTTCGGCCTAGCCTTGCCATAACAGTAAAATAATAATAATACTTCTTTTGCAACGTTAATAATTACAATAATACATACTACGTATACCACAGAATGATGCAATACTCTACACACAATAATAATACCAACAATACGACTTTAATAATTTATACAATACTGATACCTTTTAGCTACAAAAATACACTTTTACTTCACAGATATCTCCTATCTCCTAATATGTTATCCCTCTACACTTGATTATCTTTTCTTTTCGTTCAAAATCCATGATACCTAGAGAAATCAGAACTTTAGAAAGTACTTCTCTCTCGACGCATCGAAATCTCGGCGTAAAATCACCAACTCCAAGAAAACGCACATCCGGAAGAAACGGAAGTTGGCTCAACTGTAATCCATACTAGATTTAGTATTCCAATCTGACAGTACATGCATAACACATTACTTGTGTCGAACTATCTTAACATTCGCACAAAAGTAGGGATGGTTCAACCTGCATGTGCAAGAGGCAATACGATAGAGAAATTTTTATCAATGGCATCCAAATATTTACGGGAATTTAAATCATCTAGTGACTTAATGAGGCCTTGAAATACAATATTCATAGTGATCAGCGTAAATTTTATGATATTCTAAGGGAATGATTAAGAAATAGCTTCTTCATTTTTCGAAGTTTTTAAGCAAATTAATCGGTTTCAGAACCTTCACAACATCATTTGACATCACAAAGGCACCAAAATCATTGCTATTTTGGATTACGACTTTTAAAAGGTAAAAATATAAGTGCGTGACATTAGTCTGCAATAAATGTCACCAAGAGAATGCTTTGATTCTTTTGAGATGATAATCAGCATTGATTTTGCATTTGGGGATATATATGCAAAATATTGCAACAAACACCTGTCTTGTTTTCATCTTTTTATTGCGGAAATTATTTACTAATCGATGAATAATTATTAATTTGTCAAATTTGCAATATTTTCTCATGTAATTTATTGATTTCCATTGACTTAATGAGATAATCTGTCGAATGCGTAATCTAATTCAGCAGAATTCTGTTGGCATAAATAATTAAATATCTTAATTATACATGTAATGTAAAGTTAACCCGTGAGCGGGTGTACTAGTGAATATAGTACGCCAATTTTATGAAATTAAAGTTTGTCATCAATGTTAATGAATCTTTTAGTTTGAGGTTTTGTGTATCCTTTATCGTAATTTTGATGGGTTTTGAGTTTGCAACTCGAATGATGAAATTAGCATAGATAGTGTATATCAATGCTATTCGTTGGTATATTAGTGAATACGCGATAGGTCATTTACTTAACCACAGTTTTCGAAGCTGGTTCTACGTGCTGAGTATGCTGCGTTTTCAAACTATTCCACAGTTTCTCAAATCTTAATTATTCTAAGTGTTTGACAGATAAACAGCCAATGATATGTTGGAGATATTTTATTCAACTTCGTTTCCATGTATCCAATTTTATTAAATTATATAAATAATATTTATTTATCCAATTTTATTTGACAATTAGCAAGAAGCATAGAAAATGACAAGAGAGGAATAAAAACAACTTTTACGAGATGCCGCTTCAAATTTGACTCGATTCCTCACTGAACTTGAAGAGCGACCGCACAGTTGTGGCCAAAATAGTGGACATTGAAAATGACAATTGAAATCGCTAATTTAGAGCATTTGGAATTCTAGGAAAGGCTTTTGAGTGGCTCTAAATGGAAAGGACGATAAAGGAGGAACGAGTGGACGAAAGAGGAAAAGGATTTGATGAGGAAAGACCACAACATAACAAATAAAAGCAAATAAAGGGAACTACTGCACGTAAATGCGAATGGAAGAATGTAATCAATACGGGATGACCGGAATTCATAGAACGCCATTTAATAAATGAGGAAACCAAAATTCCTATTGTCGACGAAATTTGTAATACTGGACCGCTTTCGGCCTTGCAACCATCATCAGCTCAATAATGAGTCAAATACCTGATGATAGCTGCAAGACCGAAACGGGTTTTATTGTCACAGTTCTTTCCACAGGTTCACCATTGTTCACGATTCTGGGAATACGAATTTCAGTTTTTCGTTTATTTGAAGAACGAACGAGTCTGAAGTAAATGAGGGGTGCAAGGATAGGAAGATAGAGGGATAATGTAAAAGAACGAGACTGCCAGCGAGCTTACCCCAAAAAATGAAGAGTGAGTTTTTGTGTGTTTAGAAAATGTCAGATGCACATACCTTAAAGTGCAGATTTACATATCGGAGGACGTATATTTTCTTTTAGTGTCTTCCCTAAGATTATTCCTTCACAACCGTTGCCCACCTAACAATTATGGACGTACACTGAGATCAGGTTAGCTGATGTTTTACTAACAATTGTCTTGATAAGTGATAAAAGACATTTGCTTTACTTTCTGTTTTATGTGCATGCAAAGTTCCTTTTTATGTTTCTACCAGACTCCATGACGACTAAAAACAACAAACGTCATATATCGGTTAGAAATCAACAACATTACGTTCAATTTACAACCTGTAGATACAATTATAATCATTATAATTATATTTGTATTATATATTTTATTACTTTTAATTGAATTTATTTCATTACAATTCGTAATATCGTAATATGTAATTTTTAATACATAAAATACGATACACACGTACCCGATTAAGTATTGTGACTGGCATAAGGGAGGTTTTCGGAGAGGTCTCTCTCCTTGGGCTAATGTCACGCAGATTACAAGCATTCACAAACTCCATCAACACATGCAATTTCATATCTCAAACAATTGGAAGCATATATGTAATTATACATTTTTTCAAAATCGTACCCACTACCACCAGGTCATGCAACTACTTGCTGTGGAAATTTCTAATAATAATTCAAAATTGTTTACACGTTTAATTCGTTATTATCATACAAGATATCTTTCCATATGTAATAAGAGTACCTAATAATGGTAGATTCACCATCATGGTCCTCGTGATCATTTGAAGGTCTTTGAAGACTGTCCTGTCGCACACGTATGTCGCGACCTACGCTGTTTCCATTCAGAGGTTTCTAATCCTCTTTAGAGAGAATATACCCTTAGAGTGGATAGGATGGTTGACTTGAAATAGGAAAGTTAGAGGTAAGAGCGGACACTAGACCAAAGGGAAGGAAATACTAAAGGGACGAAAGGAATGGAAAAGGAGAGTAGAAGAAGTGAAATAGCTTCGGGGATGTAATATCTTGAATCTGGAGAAGCACTCGCACGTATTTGGTGGGGAGGAGAGCATTAAGCGGAGGAAGCAATTACTTGAGAGAGCAGTTTTGAGAGGTGTGTAGTGACGCGGCTCCGAACCTACCACTGCCACTTCATTAAATGCTCCGAAAGAGATAGAGAGAGATGAGAAATGAGAAGAAAGAGAAAGGGTGAGAGGAGAAAGAAAAGGTGAATCCAAGGGAAATATGGAGAGAGAGACGGATATGGCAAAGAGAGCATCTTTCGGGAGTCGAGCTCAAATTTCCATTCGTCTAACGCTTGGCCGATGAGGAGAAAGTTAACGAATCAGAAAATCTACTCGGATAGTGGCAGCATAAAAACTTGGGAGAACTTGGTTGATAGGAACACGCCCAGTGGGCGGCTCCCGAATTAGCAGCAAGGAAATGCTCTTAAGGAAGAGATCCTGAAATGCGAGCAAACCCAGGATTAATAACGGTCAAAGTCATATCCGAATAAGGAGAGAAAATACACCATGCAATAATGTGGCATCTCAAAAAAATAATCAACCTGATTTAAAATAGTCGATTGATTAACTCTATCAACTTTTACCGACAAAGTGTCTTCTTATTCATAAAATTTTCAGACCTTATCATCTAATCGTGTTTCTCGAACCAATAAACACTGAGTGTTTTTGCGTAATAATTAGAAACGCACGAAAACGAACACGACTTATTCAAGAGAACCAAACCTTGGATTGCGAGCATACCTCGTTCCGGACACGTGCTCCGAATCCGAAGCACTCGTATATCAAAGCGATTTCCTTATAAGAAATAACGAAAACTCAGACAATCATGATTCCTTCCAGAGAATAAAAAAATTCATATACATAGGAAGAAAAACCGGAACAACTTTTCACTAGGAAACTAATTCCGTGTTTAATAATAACTGAGCTTATTATACACAAACTAATAGGTACACGACATGTTTCATTGCTTGAGCAACATCTTCAAGTGACAGGCCATCCTAAGCAACACAGAAGATGTTGCTCAAGCAATGAAACATGTCGTGTACCTATTAGTTTGTACCTATTATTACACACAAGTAATAAGCTCAGTTATTATTAAACACGGAATTAGTTTCCTAGTGAAAAGTTGTTCCTGTTTTTTCTTCCTATGTATATGATTTTTTTTATTCTCTGGAAGGAATCATGATTGTCTGAGTTTTCGTTATTTCTTATAAGGAAATCGCTTTGATATACGAGTGCTTCGGATTCGGAGCACGTGTCCGGAACGAGGTATGCTCGCAATCCAAGGTTTGGTTCTCTTGAATAAGTCGTGTTCGTTTTCGTGCGTTTCTAATTATTACGCAAAAACACTCAGGGTTTATTGGTTCGAGAAACACGATTAGATGATAAGGTCCTGGTAAGGATTACCACAATGTAACTCGCAGTTCGGTGGATTTTATTCATATACATAATAATGATTATTAGGGAAGCAGTGATCACGTGACGTTCGGCAGACAAAACAGTGTATACGTACTCCGTGCATGGCTCGTATTGCAAGACCTCCCTCGTATAACAAGTGGACATTTGTTAACAATGTTTGCTCGTCTTGCAAAACCCTCGTAAACCAAGTTACTCGCGGACCGAGGTTTGACTGTATACTAAAATTTGTCGTTTGTATTTTCAAGTAATCCTAATCATGTCTAACTTCGAATTTTTATTCAAAACTCAAATACTAAACAACTAACTCAAAAGGAATGAGATTTTAAATACTGCTAAATATTGGTTTATACCTAATGCTTGTGCAGAACCTTCTTTTGAGGTAACTAAAACTCTTGATAGCACATATTTGAGCTGACCAACACACTGTTGATACTCAGAATTTATAAATCTCTATTTACATACATTCAAAGCAATCAACTTCTTGGATCTGCCTCTTCGTGTCTACTACTGATTAAAATGCTGGAAATTTAAATACATGATGCTTCATCTAGGATGTTTATGTATTTCACCCAACTAGTTGATGATATTTTTCCCGCTTTCTAACGAGAAAAAATTAATAACGCCTCACTAAGAAATACCACATCTCGTTCAGCAAAATGAAACTAAATATCCTTATTTGCATGCTCCACTAATAACATAGAAGTAATTCGATTCTGAAAAAAGAAAAGAGAGTAAACAGAATGGATTCAATTTTCATTTTTCTTACTGCAGATTATGTGGATTAGAAGTAACCGATCGTTTATTGTACTCCACTTACTGTATTTTCCAACTACCCATTACTGTATTATTACTGTATATTACTGCATTATACAACTATCCATAATATCTACGCGTCTTAAAACTATGCAAGTTTCGAAAATGTAATATATTTTGTTATATTTTGCAACAGATTTGATTTATTTATTTATTTATTAATGCGTACATTGCAATTTGGCCTATTGGCCAGGTGGCAATGATTGTCAAACATTTGGAAATATGCGTGTATCACAACCTACATTCAGTGTATAATGGAAGATGATCGATTACTGATGGTAAACGTGGAATCAGCGAATTCGATATTTGAGTATTCAAAGTCCTCTGCGATGATTTTGTAGCTAAATTCCGTATAGTTCCTTAAATTAAGTATTAAAGGAGATATCTTAATGCACCAACCAACATTCAATCGCAGTGAAACGAATAAAAAGGTTGTATTCGGAGGCAGCAAACTATTCGAAAGAAAATAATGCTCTGAAAAAAGAGGGACTGTCGGAGGATTCCCAACCGCGACCCGCTGAACACAAGCGCCCCACGGCGCACAAATAATGAAAAAACATTTTCGGCAGAATCCGATCCCTGTCGCGCCGTGAACGACGCAACCCGCCACTCTCCCACCGCTCACCGCGTTACATACTCTGCAGGATAAAACTCTAAATTTCTCTTCCCAATCGAGTTTCAAGCCACCTTAAAAGATACACAGTCGTGCCTCGACTTACGAGTGAATTCTTCCCAAACTGTTGCTAGTAACTAGGGAATCTGTTTAGTTTGTTTACTATGCCAACCGTGTTAGGAATAGAAAAAAAAACTTAATAGGTTTAAGAATTTACATTTAAATTTAAGCCCTGCAAACCACCAATGGCGAGTGGCAAGGGAAATTACACTCTTCTTACACTTATTTAGTTACTTAATCGTTCATTCACACACTATAAACATAATATTTCAGAAAAATGGGGTCACTAAAATAAATAACAGTAAAACAAGAGATTATATACTATCGGCAGAATTAATCATTTATAAATATCTTTCTTAAAGCGTTCATTGTCATAAAAAAGTCAATTTAAGTATTGAAGCCAAATTGCATGTGAAAGGAGAGAGTTTGCGCTTGAGTTATCATTGTAAACATGTTATGATTAAGAATTTTTGTAGGTATCAGCCGTGAAAGTCATACTAAAATCATAACATAGAAACAGAAAGTGCAATAACAATCATGAAAATGCAATTTTAAAAATAACACAGTGAGGTGATTCATTTTTCTGTCTGCTATTCACTCTAGTTGTGAGGATAAAAACCACTCCAATACCTCAAGGAAAAGAACAATTAGCACTACAAGGTCTAGTACCGGTCATGCTTGAGTTTTCAAACCCCGTTCAATTCTTTGGTAATTTTATTACATTAACCCCAGAGGAGTAAAGCCCGGTTTAAAACCTAATTCAGATAGCACGTAATTTTATTTTAAGTTTGTACGTACGAAATTTACTTTGGAGTTGCTAAAGCCCCGATTCTACATTGAGATTATGCCCCGTCATATCTTATCTGGACTTAAAGTTGGAGTGAACAAATATTGCACTAAAAACACACCACATTTACATCGTCGTTTTTCTGATCGATTCATAAGGTTAATGCTCCATCGAACAAAGTTCAAAAACCTTCCAATGGAAATTGCTCCGTTCAGTCTATTTTCCTTGTATAATCGATGTGTTGTGAAAGGAGACCTGGAAATATGCGAAGAAAACATTCAATGGGGAGACACAGATTGGATCAAATAGCACCATTCACTTCTTAAAAAGCGACGGTCGCCCACGCAGAATGACCTTTGAATTCCTTCCTCGCCTCTTCATTCTTTCTCAATCGAGGATTAGAACCTTCCGAATTCTCAGGAAATAGATTGTATCTTCTCTCTTTAGAAGTTAAAGTCTCCCTACGAAGGCATTGCCTCTTTTTTTGTTTTGGGAAAACCTAAACATCTTTAAGAGAAAGGTATGGATGAAGCAAAATTCTTCTAAATAGGACAGAGAGAAGAAAAAGGACACAAATGAAATTATTGGCTATATTATGATAACAGGAATGCCCCAGCAGATAATCAACCTGGCGTCAAATAAACTGAACAAAATGTGTAAAATATGTGACGGCAAAAATAACAGGGGCAGTTCTTAGGAAATGTTCTAATATTTAAATTTAATCCACTTAAAACAACATAATTACAAGTGAACAGAGCTTGCAAAGATATATATATGAAAATATTGACGAGATAAGATGTAATATTAAAATGTTGGGCATGTAGTAAATATTTTTTCTTCATTCTTAACAACATTAAAATATTCAAAACTCTAAAAGTTCTTTCATTATATATTTAGCGAACCGATTCAGGAATCACTTAAATCAATCACTCTATATTTTCTTCCTAGAGAATTTAGTGGAACGCTACTAAATTCTTAAATAAAATAAAAGTGAAATAACGTAAAGATTATGGTTATTGGCTCATATGAAATCTTTTTATAAATAATTTGGTACTCTTTTGTACAACATTGTTTTTAACTAATTGTATAATATGAAGTGAAATTCTTTCCTTCATAGACTGAAGGGCATTAAGCATAGGTAGACAGGGCCGTATAACTCTCATTGCCCTATTTTATATAAAGATATCAAACTAAATATAAATAGGTATAAGAACGTGTAAAAGAAAAATATAATGATTTCTAACTAAAGCTCAGTCTTAAGAAGAAGAAAAAAGTTTGGAATGAGGAAAGGAAAGATTCATTTCTCTATAGAAAGGATATCATAGCATACGAAGTTACGATTAATAAATGCTACTTTAATAAGATCCCCACCTAAGAGGAACGATAGCACGGACCACATTTCATCATCTAACAATTTAGTTATTCATCGTATACTGGTGAGAAAAATGTCACCAAAAGCTCACTGTTCCACATTTAGCATTATAAAAGGTATTTTAGATAAGATGAAAAGGTTAGAGAGCAATGCTACTTCACCTTGGTTAGGCCCCGTCTGTAAATATGCAAACACAAGAAATGGCTGCGTAAAGTGATACGATTTGTCAAAAAGTGATTAGATAGAATAACAAGGGTAACGCAAATGCTCTTAGACGCAGGTAAGAAATCCTTGAAAGAAAGGAGAATCGTAGCTAGGTTGCGAATCCTTGATAAATTTGGGGAGAATGCATTTACGGAAGGGGTTATTGGTATTATGCGATCCCACTATGAGCGTAAAATAAATTAAATTGATGCGAGGACTAGT
Source organism: Ladona fulva (assembly GCA_000376725.2). NCBI lineage: Eukaryota > Metazoa > Arthropoda > Insecta > Odonata > Libellulidae > Ladona > Ladona fulva. The sequence continues at coordinate 94,082 of KZ308253.1, read as the reverse complement.
CGTTTTAGGAACTCATTCATTGTAACTCGAACGCTTGGTGTTCACACACTCTGCCACATACCGAAAGGCAGCTTACAGGGTACTTATGTAGTTGTATAGATGAAGAATCTTTGAAATGAAACATTGAATTAGCATTTTCTTCATAATATTAGACGGATTAAAATAAAAGATTTTGATTGAACTGAATGTATTTGAGTTATCCTCGAGAATTATTTTTGAGTGGGTGCAACTAATTAAGATATTTGTGCTGCTGACAAGCTCAGTTAAGTATTAATGTATGTTTAGGTTGTAAATACTCCCAATATTTTTGGAAAAGGTTACAATTGAGTAGGAGCCAACTTTTCCAAAGAGAAACCTGAAGGAAGGCGAAACATCATTTCTATTGGAAAGGACCAATTCCATCATCGTTAAAGTCCAAGGACCGAGCGCTCAGCTCATTAACCCAATAATCCATTCCTCATTCGTAAGATTTTCCTCGAGAGCGAAGATGAGTGCTGCTCTTTACTTTTTATGATATCAGAGTTACTAAAAGAGGAGAGTGTAAATCTTACATTAGTACTATTCCTAAATGTTATAAGAGAGATATACAAATAATTAATCATTTTTATTTTAAATTAATAATTTATCATTTCAATTTTTGTTGGCTAAAAAAGTGTCATTTTCAAATCCAATAGCATTCTATAGTATGTTTTCGAGGTGAGCCTTATGAAGATTTGGAAACTTCTCATTCCGAAAAAAAATAATAAAATGAACACGTTTGGATAAAATAATTGTATTTTTTGCACAATTTTTCCGGATAATTCATTTTTCTCGATTATCTACAATCGACATCCATAATTTCTGAACTTTTGTTTCGTTTCATTTATTTTTTTTTCTTTAAAAATACACGTAAAGTTCACTCTTCGTCTACTACACGTCTTTTTTCCTTTGATAAATTTGATTATAAGTAGCGGCCATGCAGAATCTCGAGATGTACAAAAGGAAAAGAGATTGAAATGGGGAATCTCATTTTTATCGTCGAATATTTTTTTCGATTCGCAATCACATAACTTTAATGACATAAATCAATCTTTTGTAAATTTTACGGGTCAGAATTATAACTATTTCTAATATTGTGTTACAGATGGACTAATTGTTCGATGGTAAGGTACTAATATATAATAATTTCAACAGTACAACAGACAATTATGCAGAAGAATATACAATGCCAATTTCAATTTCACAGCATTTTCGCCCACCTCAGAACAAACATCATCAAGCCACAACGCATAACAATATTTTTACAATTTACCCTCCTAATCAGACAAGATTTATTCAGGGTTCCTTGAAGGCCTTCACGGTTACCGTAGCGGTCCCGGGGATAAGTCCCCACCGAACCTTACTCTACCAGGTAATCCCCTACCCCACCTGTACTTATTCAATCACTAGCTCACTCGTCCATATGAGTTCTAGGAATTCGGTTTAAGAACTGTTTGTGATTTTTAGGGAAGGGCTCAAAGACTACTGCAGGCAAATTATTCNGTCCCCACCGAACCTTACTCTACCAGGTAATCCCCTACCCCACCTGTACTTATTCAATCACTAGCTCACTCGTCCATATGAGTTCTAGGAATTCGGTTTAAGAACTGTTTGTGATTTTTAGGGAAGGGCTCAAAGACTACTGCAGGCAAATTATTCCATTCCTTAACAGCGCGATTTAAAAACGAGGATTTACTTATATCCTTTCTTTCCTTTATTAATTCAACTTGATGCTTATGGTATCTCCTACCCAAACATTCTGCTTTTTAACTTTTGTTGATAAATCCATGTAAAACGTTAGTAAATTTTTAGATTGCTAAAGTTATAATTTTCGTTACTTTAGAAGTTATTGTGACGCATAAACCATTCAAGTTTATTTACATCGGTTGCCGAATCAAAACATTACCAGTAGCCTCAATAATTACTAAAAGAAGTCCAATAAATTTCATAATGAATAAAAAACGAATGACAGTATCAAACAAAAACAACAAAAAATCGTAAAAATAAGAAATATTACAATTCTAACCGCCGAATTAGCGGTTAAATAATAAGAATTTTAATGAATGAAAGAATAATGCCTCGTACTAAGAAAAACGGAATACGAGTAAATCAAATAAGATCATGGAAAGTTATCGTAAGCTACCGGGTTCCAACCTTTGTCTTCCTGAAGACGTTAGTAGTTTCCGTAGGGCTTTATCATACGCGAAATTTAACCGTCATATTTGACGGAACGGTCGACTAGAAAATCTGTAAACATCTGTGTTTTCATCTCTTTCAACAGTTTCCCAATTTCGCAGTCCGCATATACTCTAACCGTTTCGAACATATTTTACATACTCAATGAAGAGGCAGGTACACCAAAGGTAGACAGTGACTGCTTTAAAAGAGCAAGGGCCAGAAATGCCGCCCGTTTGTGTTTCATCCGTTTGCAGTGAAAAATTCGTGAGTTTCTTGCGCTTGTGCGTCGTCGCTTTTAATTTTGAAACCGCATTTCGGTCTCATCCCTTACATCTCATTGCACGCAAAGGCTCTCAGGAAATGAAGCCTCTTCAATTTCACTCACGTCGCCCTGATTAAATGTTCAGGAAATGGAATGAATAGCTCTTTACCTCTCTGAAATGGAGCCAATCAGATTTTGTAAGGGCTTCCGCGTGCATCGTTATGCTTCACTGACACAACCAAAGACCCAATAAAAGCCATACACGCGTGCCCCAGCTACTTCTTCAATCAGAGTTATCCATCTATAGCCCAATGTTTCGCTTTGCAGAAAAGTCATATTGTATAAACAAATTTTAATGCAGAAAATGTAATTTTCTTGGGATTTGTATACAATTCAAACCAAATGACAATTTAGGAACATTAGGTTTTCAGTGATTTTACTTCACAATGGTAAACTGAGGCAGGGAGTTGAATAGAGGGAAGGAAATCACATGTATTCGGTTTGTTACTCAAAGATCAAAGGAGATTATTGTCGGTTCACATTTCATTAAATTGATGGGAAATCACAAAATACAGCTTGATGCATTACCGCTGAACATGCCAACAGACATAACAAAGGGAACGCGTTTAACAGCAAATAAAAAGAGTTTATATAGAAATTCATATAATACTATTTTCATGCCAATTCAAACCGCTCTAACAACTATATTATCCACATTTTAAATCAATACAAGAGATGTATGAATCATAAGCCTTCATATTCCTCAGTATGATTAAACTGGTAGATAACATCTCCTAGTTCTTTGTCTTGTAACAGCGTTCGAAAGTAAACGCAATTTCAACTCTAATTTTTTTACTATCTGCACTTAAGCAAGCGATTGAGTAATTTATCCAATTCTCTCGTGTATTTTAAATTTGAACGGAATTTGGGAGACTTTGAGTCATTAGCTAAACGTGTGCTCTTTCCCTTTTAAGTTTCAGTATAACGAATGAAGCTTATTTATCAAAATTACATTTCAAATTGTAACAATCACAAAGCTCATCGTCAAGCCTTTTCCAATCAAGCATCAGTACATAGAATGATGTTTCTTTATCAAAATGAAATTTCAAATTGTGATAATCGCAAAGCAAAACGTCAACAAGGTTACACGTAATCCCAGCATCACCGTTTGAACTGTACGTTGATTTGTCGCGATCAACACGACGAAGAAATAGTTGGTGAGAAAAAGGGAAGATTATTGAGAAACGAACGAACTTTGAACGCAAAAGAGATATTAAAACTGTGAGCTTATGTAAATCCCACGAGCTGCATAGTGTTCGACGAAATAAGTTTGTAATTTTTCGAAATTCCACAATTATTCTAAGCTTAAACTATATCCTGATTAATATCTATTTACAAAATAGGGTATAACTACGTTGTGTATTCACTTATCGTAATTCCATCCTGCTTGACGGGGGCGTTTACCAAACCAGATTATCAATACCGAGCTAATTTGAAAGGAGAATTAATGGTTACGAAATGATTGTATTTTTTCTTACAAATTGTATGGCTTGAAGTTGAAGAATACAAAATATTTATGAAATTTGACTTCATAATGACAATTGACCAAATAGTCCTTCATACATTTTATTATGCGTAAATGTATACCAAATCTATCCCTCGTCAATCAAACCATCTGCGGGTCATAATTATATTTTTAAAGTCCAACAATTGACATTTTCTTAGAAAGACCAGATGTATACAATAACAGATGTAATTTTAAAATAAGTTAACTTCCGTAATGCTTGATGGGGGCGTTTACTAGTAATAACATAATGAAAATCTAATAATTTCTGAAGAATAATTTTGGAAACAGGATTTGTTGATTGGGCGCAAAAAAGGGATTTAGATTTCCCAAGAGCTTTGTGTCGATCATGTTTCTTTTCATGTCCGCAAATATAAGCAATTTTTCTTAAAAGAAAGAACACTTCGAAACTTACACAGTAGATTTCTATTGACTATTGACTATTTGACAACCTTTCGACGAAACTAGTGAATGAAAATCTGCTTTTGACGTTACGAGGTGTTTTTCTTTTAAAATGAGTGTGAAATTCCGTGAATTCATATTAATTTTATGAACATTTTTACAAAGGATGGAAATTAAAATAAGTGTTTAAGTGAGTGTGTGGTTTTGGGAGACTTTGTAAACAAGGGCAAACTGTGCGGCATCGTCCACGACCAACGTCCTTGCTGCAGAACCCTCCAAACAAAGTGATGGAAAGTAGAACTACGCTTGAGAGTGACATACAAGGAAATGGGTGAAGGTGACTAATGTGAGTTCAAAGTCACCCAAACGCATTTCCTAATGAACACTAACCGAGTTGGAAGGACGGACAGCAAGAGAAAGAGGAAATCGAAAGGAGAAATAATAAATGACAAAATATTAGGACAATAGCATAAGGTTTGCGAAACGAAAGACAAAGATATTTATAGAAATGAAGAAAGAAAAGATAAAAGAAGTCCCATGAGAACTGATCTCGTAAAAAAAGAAGCAGGATGATGGTAAAAATAAGTACACAATGGCTGGAAATTTAATTGTCTTCCATTCTGAGACATATCTTCCTTTCATCTCGTTAATGATCGATTCTTTCATTAACAAAGAATCCTGGTGGTTTATTTCAGAACATAAATGGACAAAAATTCCTCTGTGATTTTCATTTGGAAATAGATGAATCACGATTGTACGCACTCCAATAACCATCAGAAGATCGCCCACCCTTTCGATCCAACCGTGAACACGAGCCTCTCAAATGTGTCAGACCAAAGCGCTGCAAAAGTTCGGGTATTACGTGCCAGAGTTGATGTTTAATTACAATGAAAGCCTTTGTATTATAGTTGCACAAAAACTCGTACATCAGTGCAAAGAACTCTTTCCGGATTTTAGGCGTTCGTCAAATGGTGTGGTAGAAAACCGTCGGCTTCCCTCGCCTTTTGATCATCTCGTTTACTCGGTGTAAAATTGTTTTTCAAAGAAATTTTGCTCCAGAACAGGGAATCTATCCTTAAAATGTGCGGCGTAATTCAGTATGAAAAACAGGTGATTAAAGAAGAGTGATTTAATAGCCTTCTTAAAATGTCGGACTCATGGATCGATATATCTAACAGAAAATCTGTGAAAGGCTTTGTCACACTCTGTACACTGACGAAAATAAAAGGTTATTACAATACGTACTTACTCTCTTTGAAGCTATCCTTCATTTTGACGTATTCTCAATTAATGTAGGCTCCTCCGTTTCATAATAAGAGGAATTAATGAAGCGAATCCGGAATAATCAAAGGAAGTAAAATATGAAGTGAGATATTGAATATGTACAGATAATAATTGTGAGACAAAAGCGAAGGAAGTTTGGTATAAGAGGGATGCTTATTAAAAATGAATAACCGCCGATTATTTCCACTCACATGGCTGACATGTCTCCACACCTTACGCTTCGGTTGATGTATTTTTGCATTTGCTCAGTAATATCAAACTTGAAACCTTCCTTCAGCATAAAATCGAAATAAAACATTAAAACCAGCAAATTAGAGTGCGAATATAAACCAGCCAAATAGGCGTTACGCAATAGACTACAATCGAAATAAGCTGGCCAATAGGACAAAAATATTTTTTTAGAGTGAGAGACTAAACCTCGCATACTTATCCAGAAAATATTGGATTATGTGCCTATATGTTTAATTTTTCGTTATTTCGGCGTGTTAAATACACAGGGTGTAAATTTTGGCCAATTTCAGCAGAAAACGACATTCTCGGATTTTTAGAATTAACATTCAAGTTCGTTGTATTAGTCGTTACGTAGACCATATTGAAGAGAACGGTTAGAAAAACGCGAAGCAGTATTCTATAATGGTTCTTTATGGTTTTGGTTAAAAATGGTTCTTTGATTCGTTTTAGTCTTCGCGCTCAAAGATGAGATATATCTGATACAGATTAAGGATAAAAAAATGGAAGTTGGATCCAAAGTATAATGTCTCATCAATTTCTGAGGCTTCTAAATATAAAATTCCAAGAAACGTTTTCGATTTCCATGCTACCCTGGAAAAATGAAAGAATTTTCTGTAGCGCGGCAGATTCCAACTTCACGCCATAGACACACCGAACTCAGTCGCGTTGTCTTATCAGCGCTCTTGCATCAAATCTTCAGCCATTATCAAATAAAAAACCGGCTGGAAAGGTTAAAAACTTATCCCCAGTAATTTTAGAGTTATGACGACGGCTGTTCGGCAATCTGAATCGGTATGTGGATTTCCACAGAAGCTAATAAGGAAGAGAATTTTGGCTTCTCTTCTCTAAAACCAAGACCACAATGTAACATCATGATTCTTATCTTCCAAATTGGAAATCTGTGGATAGTTCTGCTGGTAATATAACAGGAAAGAAATTGCGAAATATTTGTAAGGAATTTATATGGATACGGCCAATGTGGAATGGGTGTGTTACGTTGGCTTATGTGCATAGAGATTGTGAATGACATTATTGTGAAAAAAACTACATGCTACATGGCATATATAAGTGCGTAAGAGGGTGGATGGGCCAAAAGGGAGAGGAAAACTCTGAGAATAGCTGAATGCTGTGCATGAGATACGGGTGAAATTTACGCACGTAATCTTGGGAACGAGAGAAAATATAGAAAAGATGTCAGATTCGTCTGAAGCTAAAGAAGTGGGGAGGAAACAAAGAGTTCAGAGCTGGATCTTCCATCCTTTTCATCCGGAGGGTTATACAAAGAATTCCATTAAGTACAAAGGCCAACGAGGATTCCTTAAATTAAACTATTATCGGCGGGCCACTTTGAAGCCTTCAGCGGGCCACATTCACGCCCGTGGGTCGATGTTGGATAGCCTTATTTTAGCGGCCTAACGAGGCAACTGATTTGCGTATCCTGAAATGAAACAAGTGATACATTCGTGTACATGTCTATGCTTGTCCAAATAAATATATGCCGTGCGCTGAAATTTGGCTATTGCTGGGAGAATGTCACGCGAGATGGTTTCCAAAAACCAGCGACCACAGTAGTCGGTGGAATTTGGATCATTGTCCTCCGTGATAATGAACGTGGTTCATTTCTGCATGAATTAAATTCTCCGAATCTTCAAACGAGGCGGAGGTGGATTTAAATCTATTCATCCGGAGAAGCGCAAATAGATTAAATTGCAATGTCTGCGTGGAACGATAATCCTATTTATTTTGTCCAACATTTGAATAATGGCGTCGAAATTGCTTCGGCACAATACGAGTGGGCTCATATAGAAAAGACTCCGTTGAGCGACTGCGCAAACGAAAACAAGTTAAAGGCAAACGAATGAAGAAAGAGTGTGAACTGATGACGCAATTCCTATAAATAGAAACCACTCTATCGGAGAAAGTTTCGCCAGGAAGCGATTGCATTAAACATTTTAAGGGTCCACACAATACGTCGCCGACTGTCTTTTTCCTTTTTTATACACATAGTAATCGAAGCTTCCTGCTGCCTTACCCTGATGAATGGGATATTTTTCATTCATCTTCTGGTACAGGAAGAAAAGAGAAGAATGTATCTTTCACTCACTTTTATCTCAGTTTTGTTTATGGCTGTGATAATATGACAGCTACTGAGGTATGAGCGATGCTAAATAACGACATTGATTAAGGCTGTTCCTTTTGAATGCCACGAAAAGTGTTACTTCATTGTGCTTCACTTACGTGGACTTATTTCGCTTACAGCATTTTGTCTCAGTGAGGAAAGCAATGGCAAACTACCTTCCTCTTTATTTTGCCTAGTCGCCTCAGCTCCCATCTCCACAGCATTTCTTTGCGTATAGTGGAGGGATGAGGTTCAAACCAGGCTTCAGGCTGAAGACTGTTAAAACACACTATCAATTCAAACTAATCTATGATATGAAAAAAGGAAACTGGTGCGCATCTACACACCTCACGCAATAATATCATGTATTCCTTTATGCATACTTTGTCTTACTTAGAGAAATATTACGGGATCATTTCGGAGTAAAGAGGGTTCGCAAATCTCGGAAAATCATTTAAAAAAGAATGAATTAATTTTCCGTTCGTATACTTAAGTGCCCCAATCTTTCGGATGGCTGTACGTTTCCATTGCAACCACGATATATTCTGCCCTCATAATTACCAGTTCCTAAAGAATTGCATTTTACTAGACGTTTAAACACATGGTAAAATATAAAATCCCGTGTGATACCGCGTTCTACTCTAAATTACTCACAGTATTAGAAGTAAAGAATTGGAATGAGCAAGTTGGCGCAAAAATGGATACCTTACATTTATCTTCCCTCAAAAAGTGATTTCCGAAATATTTTTCAGCAGTGAACAATCGGAAACTATTAGGCCATTCTAACCCCAAGTCTAACATTTACATTTCTCAAAGTTAACATTTCTTAAGTTAGTCGATAACCATGCATTTGGACATTTAATAAATTTTAAAGATTTTTTTAACAGATTGCATCACAAAAATAAGATTTGTTATGAAATCCTTTTCTCTCTTTGTTATGGCTTACAACTGAAGTTTGTCTGTCGATAGGTTATGATTTAATTTTCTGAAAACCAAAAATAATTTACGCTGAAAACTGAATACTCGATACTCCATACTCGGTACTCGACGATGATTACACACTTAATGACACAAATATAAAATTTAATATACTCAAATTAATTTATCATTAATACACTCAAATGGAAAAATAGAAAACGTGTATCAGACCCGGGCCTAATAGGTGATAAAAGAATATCCTAAAAACTATTGCTATTCAATGATTTTCAAATCTTGAAAAATGGGCAAATTACGGTTCTTAATCATTAGGAGAAAATAGAAGATAATATATATATGCATGCACAAGACTTTACAATTTATACGTAACCTTGCTATCCAAATTAATTTATTTTCATTTACGTAATTACTGAATCAAATCTTCGGCAACCCAATTTCAAGGCTTGAAGATGAAACGGATTCCATTTTGCGTTAGCGGGTGATGAGTGTGCATCTAGTTTTTGGATCGCTGCCAATGGGAATGCCAATCCGCGAAGCAAAGCATTTCGTTGAAATTGTCAATACAAAGCGGAAAAGAAATTCTTCATGACGCCGCACTATATAGAAAGAAAGCAGACTAGGAGATGCCTGCGCCGGTAAATTAAAATTTACGAGTGAAGAACGAGCACTTACAAGATTTCCTACTTTCCGACCTCAATGCGCTGCAACAAGGAGCGAGTAAAGAGGATGTGTCGACGCAAAATGCTTTTTCCGCAACTGCAAAAAAGTGTAAATGGAGAAACTTAACATCAGCAACTGCTGCGGAGCTAGGCTGGTTGTGTGGGCACAGCGATTGAGTTTTCTGTGTATATTTTACAGTTCCATCAAAGAATAGACAGTAGAGCAGGAGTCGGCAACCCGCGGGTCACCTAGTGACCCATTCGATAATTTCAAGTGACCCACTCGAGCTCCATAATTAAGAGGAGATTGTCATTACGATAATGACAGCGGCGAAAATGGAATCGCGCAACGCAGGGGGAAGCGCATGATTGCGATGGTAATGGATGAAGGGATAATGAAAAATAGGAAAAATACCAACTTTCTCTTCTATTTCTCACGGCGATCATAATTACTTCGTAGAGCGATGTAAATAACGAACTGCAACTCGTAAGCATCTCCACAAGCAACAAGGAAGAACTTTGGAGAAGCAACAACAATGTTCGTAAAGGATGTAAATTAACAATCCATTATCATTTGCGCACATATTCCGTTATTTTCATTCATTTTATTGATTCGTTCCGACTTATCTTTGAATACTTTCAGCAACGATAATTTCATTGCAGTTGTATCTCCCCTGCTCCATAAAGAGTTATTTCGTAAGTCCTGCTTTATTTAGAGCACGAAAGTGCTCATTTCGGTGAATTATGCTAAATTGTGCACGGATAATCCGTCCACGGATAAGCGGGAGTTCACTGTATGCACCACTGACCCGAAACGTCTTCCTAATAGTCATTTTTTGGGTGATTTTGACCGAAAAAGGTTGTCGACGCCTGCAGTGGAGTCTGGATTGTCTGAGTTGATTATTATCGGAGCCACCTCGGATAGTACGGAAGGATCGCTCGGGGTCGTAAATTATGAAATAAACTCGTTTTTTCATGACTTTCCGTTGGTCGGTGTGTATTTACGATAAAAAAATCACTTTGATTTAAACACATTCAAATAAAATATTTCATTAATTGTTCAGACGCATTTCCTACTTCTTTTCTCCGATTATATACATATTATTAAGCTGACATTTATAATTAATAGTCTCAAGTAAAATTTAGAGGAACTTCATTCTATAATGCATTAAGAAATGAAACAGAACAGACAGTATATGTTTTAATTTTTTAGTGCAAGCACTAGTGGCGTGCGCTACACTATATTTGTAAGTGGAAAAGACAAAGCCCACAAATCCGTTCCTCGGATTTTATGGAGCCTCGATTAGTCGGAATCGGATGATCGAGACTCTGCCGTAAGTCGCTTAATATAAATATTAGTGCTATATTTTACGTATAGTTTCCTTCCTGCTGTCATATTTTATTGAAAGAAGTATTTTCCATGTATTTAGACACAAGATAAGGGAAAATCACTTACTTCGGCCCCTTTGGTGTATTTCCTTTCCTTAGACTCAATCTTGATCGTGGATCAGATATGAGAGTATGCAAGTTTCTAGGGTATGAGTGATGCTCAATAATGGCATTCATCTCGGTCATTCATTGTCGACTGCTATGAAAATGTTATTCTTATATTCATTGCGCTCCCCTCACGAGGACTTCTGTTGTATACATTCTTGCTCAGCGAAGAAAGCAATGGCAAATCACCTCACTCCTCATCTTAGCAGACTCCTCATCCTCCTCTCCTCATGCCTCATTCCCAATCCAAAGCTTTCCGCAGTTAATGGTCTATGAGTTGATGATGCAGCCCGCTAATGACTTAACAGATATACGTCTCTCTATTAAGTCGCGAGTAGAGCGCACCATTAGCCTAGTTCAGAGAAGAAGGAACTTTCCCCATCGGAGGGCCGTACCTACCAATAGGTCACGTATGAAACCATCAATCCACACGGTAGACTATTTCATAGTTTAGATTTTCCAAAGCAGTCCATCAAAATTAAACTGCTTTACTGCTACATAAGTTCAAAGAGCTCATTTCCATTTTCTTTTCACTTGACATTAAATCAATCATAAACGGAACACGGTTGTTGCAGATAAAATATGTGATAAATTACTACTCCTTAGCCTTACGCAGCCACGACAATTGGGGGACATTCACAGAAACGAACCTTAATGTCAGAAAAATAAGGGGGTTGTGTTTTCTCTCCCGAAACCTCTGTCACTAATATAACCGGGAAATTCCTGATTTTTAAATGAACTCAACGAGTATAAATAAAATGGAACCAGAAATGATGGGTAGTCAAAATATAAAATGTTGTTTAAAAATGTAATTGTCATGGCTAAGAAGTACTAATTTATCAAATTACTTACTTGACATTAATAATAAGACTAAGGAATAAATTTACATTGTAAATGTTGCGAGAAGTGAAGGAAAAATAATTAAACACCAGGTAAAGGCGTAAGTTCCCCACTTCTGGCCTACTTCATCTATAGCTCATTCCTTCCTATGAGACTTCTCGGACTGGGACTATTTGCTTCGAATATACTTATTAATTACTCGCGCACTACAGTATATCCTTAAAATTTCCCTTACATTCCTACACTTGGAAAGTCTCTTCATGACTCTATCCACCATATTTAATCATTTCCTGTCATCCCCTCCCTCACAAATGATTCACGCAAATCATATACTATGAATGTCACTCCGCTCTTACCGAATTCCTTCGTGTAACCACGTGGACTTTCTCTTCGACCCCTTCCATGTTTAACCTATCCGTAGCTGACTGACTTACTTCATTATACAATTCTCCGGAACTCCAATTCACTCATTTGCTTCTTCTAGCAGTCCTAGATATATTTACCATTAAAAATCCAGGAACCAGAACTTCAGAAGTAAATTTACATGAACGATATAGTGTCTGGAGTAAGTTTATTGAATTATTTCATGTTGATGAAATAAGATATTCTGTTGTAAATTACACATAAACTTTTTGGAATAAACTAAGTCTATGTGAAATATAAAACAGAATTTCTAACTTCATCGATGTAAATTTACCATATCAAATGGAGGCCCATCATTTCAAATTATCGTAGTTCCGCAATTACCGGGAAATACTTATGTGTTACAAAATACGTAGAAATACGTTACTCAGAAAATTTAACCACAATGCAATATTAAGAAAACTATAATACATTAAAATGATTTGATCATAATGTATTAAATTAAATTTTATTCTATTGCTGGAAAGAGAAAGAAAAGTTCTTCTTTGAAGAGTGTACTAAACCAGGATATCATAAAAACATCACATCAGAGAGCAAGGCAGCTGCACTATTTTAATGAATAGAATAATATTTCCCAGAAATATCTTTAACTTTCCTTCAAATTGTAAATGTTAAATAACATTTCATTTTACCGAAAAATTATAAAAGAATTGGCGTAAAATTAAGAGCGTGCAAAACATAAGTACCATCTTTATTTTGAGTAAAATATGTCTTTTTGTGGTTTACACTCAGCAAAGGCCTCGATAATTTATCTTTTGTATCCGTGAATATGCTGAGCATCCATGTACCATTTCAAAATGATATTGCGTGTGCCTCAGTACTATTTCTACTGAGGCATCTCATAGCAGAAGACCCTCAGATAAAGCCGAAGTGCTTTATTACATATCGAAGCACATTGACATTTCCAGTAATTTTTGCCTTTTGACTATTCCTTCCGGCTAATTGCTCGACAAGGAGTGGCTTGAGGTACTCCAACACGCAGATGCAAATTCATACGAAGTCTACTTCAACGTCTTCCCGCATCAAAATGAAAAGAAGAAGAAAAAGAGAAGTTTCCCCCTTTGTCCCGAGCGTCCCCGCCACCGCCAAGCGCCGGTCCTGTAATTTTCAAATAGAGGCTAACTGAAGAGAATAGTAAACAGTCTGAGAAAGTTTGCGCAAAGAATTACTTTGCGGAAGCAACTACCAATATTTGAAAGAGACGTTTTGTCTATCTTGAAGAGAGACTATTTTAAATTTCAGCGTTCAAAGAAAAGAAGCTATATGTACAGTAGGCAGAATTGGAGAAGTGGATAGTGTAACCAAAACGGTAAATATTTTTGGATGGGAAACAAAGGAAGATATAAGAAATAAGGCTGGGTTGCATAAATCGAGTAAAAAGAGGTAGTTGTGGATGGAATCGAATGACAATTTGCATTGAGTAACTGGGAGGGTTAAGACAGAACTACCTTCCAAATTACGCCTAACGAGCAGAGGTACAATATCGGAAAATGTTCTTTTCTAAATAAGGTACTTAGGAATGAAACAAGTTCACTGAATCAATCTGAAATCTTTAGCCTAAAATATCGGATCTTTGAAGAGGAAATGCACTAATTTTTGGAGATATTTGTTGGATGAATATTGAGGTTGTTAAAGCACAGTGGAAACAGTTGAAATGAGAGATTCCGAAGCTAAAGACCTTCATTTTTTCTTGTACGAGAGTCAGGAAGGTCAGTTCCGAACCCCAAAAAATCCGAAAATCAATTGATCGCATGGACTTTATTTATTTATGTAACAGATATCACGCGTAGAGATAGAAGCTGTTTTGTTGTAAATAATTTATTAGTCTCAATTAATTCCAGCAAATATACATAAAATTCAAAGCACGTGTTTCGAAAAGTATAAAAACAAATAGAGGCAATTCCGCGCCCCATTCCAGAGAAAATTTTTTAAGTCCAACGGTTAATTATGGCGAGGCTTTACTTTCCTTTTCATGATTTATTCGCTGAAGTATAACCCCAACATTTTTGTTGTTTACTCATCCCTATATCTGTATAATTAATAACCGATTGCAAATACAAATTATCAGTTGATAAATTTCATAATTCATATCAAAAGCTTCTTTCTCATTAAATTTTTTTCACTGTGTAATTATTAAGCAGCATATTATATCGTGAATATCATAGAGTATAAATCTAATTGCTGAATTTTGCAGTACTGTATTATTTTAAACGAAATTAACACTTCAGCTTTACTATCTGAGATCATAAGCATCATTTCTAAATTGAAGATTTTTTACGATATATTCGGAAACCTCATGTTAAATATAGGGATCAAACGGATTCGTAGATTTAAAGTTTTATCGTGCAAAAGGTATAGTAAAATTTTTTCACTGTATTCTTAGCATTTGTTAAAAGAATTGTTTTTCAACATCAAATTTTACTTTACGTATTGGGATTTACATGTTGCTATGAAAAAACGTGGTAGCATCTCTATTTAATACGTGGTTTAATATAAATTATTGCAGTATTATTATTATGAAACAATGCCATCTATGGAAATGCTTCATATATTTAAATTTAAACTGTCCTTAACTGGAATATCAAGAAGATATCCTTAAATTAAAATCAGAAATACATTAATAATTCAGTCAATATATTGGGCCATTTGGTTAAAGTAGTTAAATAATAACATTAAACAGACATGCTGGATTACCATTGTCAAAAATAAATTCAGTAGAAGTATGATCAATTGCTGAACCTTTATAAAGTATCATTGATTATGGATTTAATTGTATGGAATAGGTCACTTGTATGGTTGTATGGTATTATTTATCAAAAAACAACGACATTGGCATAAAAATGTATTATATTATGCTAGTCCAAACATATAGTCCATACATAGTCATATTATCAAAGAATTAATTTCAAGAGATGGAGGGAAGAAAGAGAATCGATATGAATTGGGGTTGTTTCAATGTAAACGACTTTTATAAATCGAACCCGATCCATTTGGAATTTCAAAATATTTCGGATTAGTAAAATAATAACATTTATTTTTATCAGCAGAGACATATAACAAATACTCGGCTAGAATCGGCCGAAAACTATATAAAATCAACATTAGAAAAGACAAATGTGCAGATGATTAATTCGTATATACACATATACACATACTAATATCATATTTACATAAAAAATGATAAGCTAATAAACATAAAATTGCATATTTAATATTTATTTTAATAGATTAATTAAGAAGACGTACATACATATAGAATAAAATTATTAATAAAACTCATTTTGAATATCGAATGCTCAAAAACATAAAACAAACTCGATATATTTTAGAAATTTATGATTTACGCTTGGTTCACGTAGATGGATCTTACGGAAAGAATGAAAAGAGACCGAATTTGATGTATGCGAGACTCGAACCTGAATCGACCACTTCCCGGATTGGTATTCTAAGAAATAGAGCGACTACGGTCCTACGCTTCCCGTACATCTTTTATGCATCTTCCTTTTTCTATATATCTCTCCCCTATTATTTTCAACACCCAATCGCATCTCATGTTCTCTTCTCTCTTCTAAATCCAAATTTTTCTGCTTTTAAATTGTCCTCCATTTCTGTATTTAATCTCTTATTTAATATCCTAAGAATTTAATTCTTAATTTAACAGTTCGTTAATTGTCTTAAACTCATGGCATAGAATTGTTTTTGATTTATTTAGGAAATTTTTATTTACATTAATATCCTGCAATTCATAAAATGGCGTATCAAAGGGGGAAATTAGGAGCTTTAGAGCGAGCTTTTTGGGGGAAATTATCGACCTCTTACCATCCTCACAAGCGGCAGAACCGGGTTTGAGTCTCGAATATGTTAGGCTATTCCTGTTTCTGCTCTCTCTCGATTACGCAAGACCACTCAGCCGGGTTCAATGGAGTGGGAGGTATCACGAAAGAGTGCCAAAATGCGTGATTTGTGAGCAGCTGACTTCTCCTTCTTGAGGCCCCGCGCGGTGAAGTGTCTCCGCATCTCCATCACCTTCCCGCGCCTACCGCACCTCCCCGCGCCCGAGATCGGCTTTGCAGCAATCTTGGCTTTCGGAATTTAAAGAATGGCATCGCCTTCGAATCCTTCTCCTTTAAATCGGATTGTTGTATGTAAAGCTGCTTCCTAGCTGCATTCAGCTCTTTTAATTACGTTGCGAAACAGGTTATCGATTGAATCGCCACTATGCGGTACCTCGCCCCCTCTCCCCACCAACCGACTTACCCCGACCCCCCAACCCACTCCGTCGCTCCTTTTCTTCACAATCTCCGATTGCTATTTATTCCTCTCTTTGATTGAAATAGGGGCATTTAATAATTCGTCTCTCAGAGTATATGAAAAGCGGATGCGGGTTGAACCACATTCATGCTCAAAATGTGCTGAGAAATGCATTCTGCCGTAGTGCGCGTGAATTACAGTTAGGACTTGACTTTGAACTGCGTTAGGTTGGATCCGGTCGATAATTAGAAATGTATCATTTCTGCCCGGTCGATATGAAAGATCCTGCAACCACATTTGACGACTGAGTTTTTGTCATTTGTCTCTCGTTACAGTATAGAGAAAAATGTAACTTTCATCCACTCATGTCTTAGCTTTCATAGTATAAAATCCACTGAGGTATGAGCGTATCAGCGTATAATCGTATCACTTAAGATTTCTCCTTATGGAATACTAAAAAGAGTAATTTGAGTCATTGGCAACATTACATGGACTTGTCCCGCTTCTGGTATTCTAGCTCGGCGGTGAAAGCGTAATTCATCAGCCTAAAGAATCTCAACCCACATACCGGTAGTGAAAAAGAGCTTTCAATATTGGATGAGGATTAATAGACAAGATGAGGGGTTTGTGTTCTGCTATGTGCTAAACCTGTGCTCAAATAGAAGTAAAACATATTCTATACAAAGGGGATGGTTGCTAATATATTGATATTAACATCGATAAATATTATCAAAAATTGACCATTTATTTAAAAAATCTGAAATACACTCTGATACCTGCGTGTAAAATATAATTAATTGCTTCGCTAATTATTATCTCTACGTAACAAAATTACGGCAAATTTTAAATAA
Source organism: Ladona fulva (assembly GCA_000376725.2). NCBI lineage: Eukaryota > Metazoa > Arthropoda > Insecta > Odonata > Libellulidae > Ladona > Ladona fulva. Next base: position 76,570 of record KZ308253.1, on the reverse strand, counting down.
CAATTTCATGTGAAAGTCGACAACTAGTCTTTATATCGTCGTGGAATCATCTGTACATAGATGGAGTTAAGTTATATGTAAAACTGGTATGTAGCCATTTATGTCTGGTAAAACGAAAGTATAATTGCATTTTTTTATTCCATATACATCAACAATGTCAATATTGCATTACTGATGTATCCTTACAGACATTTTACAATTATTTCAACAGAAATAAGGGACATACACTCCCTCAAGAATCTTGACTTCGTAAAGCGATTCCTTGGTAGAAGAGAAGAAAAATGAACGTAGTTATTTCGCGCTACTTAGATCCCATCTCGAGTACAGTATATGGGGCCCTGAAGACTAAAGTTGCAGTCGCAAATAAGATAAGGTGCTGCGAAAAACCATACGTTTTGTTAGTAAATGCGACGATAAATTTGTAAGCGTTACTAAGGAGCTTCTTGAAGTAAGATGAGAATCGTTGAAAGATGAATAACATGTTTAAATTAAATGTGCTCTGTAAGCTCAGAAATAACGCATTTAAATATTACCTCTTAGATTGCCACGTTGATTGAGGGATATGATACTAAAATATCTTATAGATGCAAAGACTAGTCGTATCAAAAATTTCTTTTCCGCCACCAATCCTCCAAATTAACTAAAAAACATTGTCTAAGCGAAGAGGGTCATTTAGAAGTTAAATTATTAAATTAAATATTTAAATTTCATCAGTTATGTATATTCATGCATTACATCTACTTAATATAAATAAGACGTTAACGGATCTATTTGGTTGACTGTGTAAGAATGTACGTGTGTCTATTGTGTGATGTATGTCCAGTGACACCAGATCCTGCATGTACTCGTGGCGATTCTAAGCATTAAGATTAATTATTAAATTATTAATTAAGGTTCTATATTAAACATAATTAGTTGAACCGTGGCTAGCATACGTGTAAGTAAGAGGTAATTAAATTCGAATCCAACAATGAACAGAATATTCTTGAATCAGCCCCTTTCTATAAGAATCAGCCGTACAGATTCCAGTCAGTCAGTCAGAAAATGTTCTCTCCCATCTGAGATACTTATTCGGGAGGCTCCTGGTTCTACTTGTCGGACTTTATCTTCCGAATTCTTTTTCCCCTGAATTTACTAATAGTCACGTTCTTCAATTAATTTTTATTATTTTACTTCTTTTCTTCTCTACTGTCTTATTTATTTTTTTTTCTTCTTTTTAGGGGAGTCGTTGGCGTGCTTAGTCTAAGGGGACGATGGGTGTTCAATTTTTTTTATTTTTAGGTCGCTCCACAAAAAGGTCTAGAAAGGGCCCACACTTTCAGGATTCTCTTTTCTTTAGTTCCACCTCATTTTTTTCTTGCACATGCTCTAGGTATTTTATGCTTCCCTGGCAAATCCTGCGCGTCAATATCCCACATATTCTTTAAAACGTCCGAAGGTGCGTTCTTTAATTTAATTTTAAAATTTTTCATGAATTGAAATACCTTGTCAAGTGAATTTAAATTATGCGCAGCATAAACTTCTTTAGGGCTTGTCAATCTTGGAATGTTTATTATTTCCTTAATTCTTTTGTCTGTTTGGATTAAATAATTTAAGTTTGTCTTGCTTGTACAATTCCAAGCGGGGCTGGCGTATGTCAAAATTGGTCTGATCATTGATTTAAATAGCAGTAATGTTACTCTTGTAGTTATCCTACTGTTGAATCATAAAATATTTAGGTAACATAAGGCTGCATTAGCTTTGTCAACGAATTCTAAAATACGGGCTTTTCACGTTAATTTTTCGTCCAAAGTCACTCCTAAAAATTTCTGTTCATTAACCTTCGGAATATATTGGTTCTCCCATGTCAATTCTGTAAAATAATTGCGTTTAATATTTCTTCGGAAGACCATTCTTGTATGTTTTTCGGGGTTAACTTTTAGTTGCCAAATCTTACACCAAATCGCGAGTTTGTCCAAGTGCTCCTGTAAAATGACATCCGCTAAGTTAGGGTCCTTCGCCAATATGGAGGTGTCTTCAGCGTATAAAAATGTCTTGGTGTCTCGATGGGTAGGAATGTCATTCGTAAATATATTAAATAGCGTCGGAGATAAAATTGCTCCCTGCGGCACGCTTGCTTTAATGCCCCTTATGTCAGATGCTACTATGTTCGTTTGTACATAGAATCGTCGATTAGTTAAAAATGATATTAAGGTTTTCGTGAAGTAAGTTGGGACGTAAGAATCAGCCGTACAGATTCCCTTGACTAGATAACGGTTTATAAGGAAACTGTTCTCTCCTTAAGATGGTAACGTTGTAGCCGAAATACGCATTGAGAATAATAACCAAGGAGCTAAGGACTAAGTTCAGCCACGGAGAACCATAACCCCCGCTGAATGGAATTTCCTAATGGTTGGTTTGATTGCAAATTACGGCTTTTTGGAGCTTGTCGTCTAAACTCTAATGTACATAATGGTCATCAATAAAGAATGTTGTTTCTTAGAATTCAGCAACAGTAAAATACTTGCAAATGTAAAGAAATTAATTACCAACCCAAAACCAAAAGAAATATTACTACACAAGAAATTTTAGGGTTAGCACTTAAGAAAGATTGCGGATTAATCTGGGGTAGGAGGTGTCAGAAATGATTTTAAAAGATGGGTATAACCGAAATAGATAGAAAACGAAAGAGTTTCTTACATAAAGTATAAGATTATGACACATACAGTGGGTGTAAAAGAAAGCAAAGAAAGAGATATTCACAGCACTAGTTAAACAAGTACTAGTCAGTAAGGCTTTTAACCAATTATCTTTAGCTGTGGAAACAACTGTAAAATAATCTTATCGTGAAATTTCACATAGTAATATTTCAATTAAAAGCAGAAAAGCACCCACTGATATATGTTAGTAAAACTAGAGCGAATTTGCCAATGATAGCCAATGCTACAGTGAGCAAAGATGAATTTCACAGTACATTGATACAGAATACAACATCTAATTAAATAAAGGTGGAATGTTCTTATAAAGTCGACAGGATGCATAATATTTCAAAATGGAACAAACGTTTTGCGATAACGTCCATATCAGCGTAATAATGACCGTTTAAAGTGTTTGTTTCGTTCAAGCCATAAACTCTACGCTAATTGGCACATTACCGGAGTCGATCCATCAATAGGGAATCATTTCCACAGCGGCATATATTCGATGATGGAGCAACGTTCAGGAGTAAAAATGTTCGGCTACTAAAAAATCCATCATCGGCATATGCTCTAACGTTCAAACAGTCCGGCTCATTAGCCGTAAACTCCGGATCGAGCGTTTTAATTGAGATATCCTGTAGTGGTCATACGTCCATTTCACTTCCGCGCATCGCTGTTTAAAAGTGGCAGCTGCGTTTTCCACGAAAGCATGCAGAGTAAACTAGCGTGATATGGAGTCGCGCCATGCATTCGGAATGATGCTCGCCTGGAGTACATTCGCATGATTTTAAGCCGACTGAATCCACCGAAGAAAAATGCCCCGACGTCATTTCCTTCGCAGCGGAAAATTCCTCCGCATCCGCGAGCTCCGCTTTTTCGGCATTCAACTCTGTCACAGTTCCCCTCTACACCACAAGTGTCGCTACTGTCCTCATCGCATCCGCAAATGATCTATCGTTTTTTTTATGTTTATCATTTCTGTCTGTCTGAAGCGTCATCGTACTGAAGAATGGTCGGGTCCACATCCCCTGTATATGAAAACCGGGAAGCGGGAATGAGGCTTATTAGGAGGTAAGTATCGTACTCAGAAGCCGTGTCAAGGGGGTATGAGGCTCATGTTTTTGAGGTGGGAATTTTTAAGGATATACACTAAAGTTGACTTACACTAACATTAAATTATTTTGATTAAATCTTCTGAGCATGAAATTTGGCAGAAAATCTACAGAAGTATCATTCGGTGTTTATAAGAACAGAACTCAAATAGAATTTTGACTAAAATGCAAAAGGTGGACAAAGCCTACTGTATGACCTGATTAAAAGGTTCTATTTTTACTGTTTTCCCCCAAATACACTGCTTCTTAAGATGAGGAGTGATTCAGTTTGCCCTTGCTTACCTCTCTCAGCCAGAACACTCTGAGTAAACAAATCCGCGCAAAGCAGCACACGAGTTACACTTCTCAATAACGAGTGATTAAAATGAATGCCACTTTTCAGCAGCACTCATACCTCAGTAGCTTTCATATCATTAAGGCCACTAAAAAAACTGAGACAAAGGTAAATGAAGGATACATTTTTTATACCCTGTAGAAAAGATAAATTCCATTCGTCAAGTTATATTACCGAAAGAAGTTTATAATTTGCTTTGACGTAATTTTATATGTTATGGCTTTCAAGAAGCCTCACAGCTCTCCAATTTAAGAGACGGAGTTCCTTACTTTTTACAAACAACCGCTCCATGGGATTCAGTTACCTTATTGCATTGCAGAGTTTTCGAATGCTATGGTGATAGCACACTTATTATTATTAATCTCTTTCTACTTCCATTTCTCTAGTTTTATTGTTTCAAAAATAGCGATACGAAGAGTTATGCAAGTTTGGTATCTAGGTTACCGACAGTCAAAGCAGTGACTGAGTGGTACAATAAGTGGAACTTGGAAAGCAATGAGGGAACTCTACCAGAAAATACATCTTTTACAAATAAAAGCTCACCTTATGTGCAATAAACCTTGAGGTAAGCTTTGACGAGAACAAAGATAAATATCTAAATATACGTGATTTTAATTTCCATAAGGTTTGTAAGAAAATTTTAAAAAGTAACTAAGACGGAAAAATGAAAAGTGTTGAAGTATGGAAAGAGAAAAGGTGACTCTGACTTGATAAAGGAAATGGAAAACAAATGGTACAGAAGGGTATGGGGAACAGCTATAGTTAAAATAATGCTGAACAAAAAGAGGTTGGAGGAAAATAAATTGAACAAAGGATTAACTTAACATATTCTTCGTAACATTATTATCTGATGCTGTGCAATTATTCTTTAAGTGTACAAATAAAAGTACTTCATACCATCTATAGCTTTTCAATATTGCATTTCAAACATCGACCACCGTGTATATAATTGAAGCAATAAGAAATCTGTCGACTAACATTGATTCTAATTTCAGTTTTCCGCTAAAGTAAACACACAGACAAACCAACATACTAGGATAGGTTAGAAAGTTTATATAAGGCACACTGTGGAAATCCAGGAAGAGCAGATATAAGCAATAGATTAAATGCCCTCATGTGTGTGGTACGAAGGACTATACCCAGAAAATCGAACCCCTACCTCAGAGAACTAACGAGTACAAATAGTAAGAGTAAATTCAACGACAGAGTAGAACGCTTTATCTGCAAATGTCTTTGAGCCCCTCAGAGTGCTTAGGAAACCGAGGAGCATATAAATATTAGGCTGAAAATACTGGAGAAGAATATACCTATATATGTTGGCTAAATATTTTTGAGCTAGGTATATGACTATGATATGATATCCGTTTGAAAATAATAATTTAAAAGACGCTCTTTATTTTATTTAAAAGGCGTTCTTTGCGTTTCTGTTCTTAACATTCTGCATTTCACTTGCCCATCCGCAGTTACATTGTGCCCAATCACAGTTATTTTGGTTCATATTATTGTTATTTACATGTATTTACGCTTTTATAGCCACCAGTACATGAATCTGCCTGCATAATGAAATTCAGTAATAATAAAGAAAAAGGACTGGGTAAATAAATAAAAAACGTCTTTATTTTGGGAAAAATTGAGACTTTAAAGTCTCCTCTTCCATTTAACCTATCGTCAATGTAAATTAGATCTAAGTACAAAATAATACCAGAAGTTAATTTCAATTAATAGGGAATAGAGAAAAATGTATTTGTGGTTTAAAAAACCTAACTGAGGCTAAGGAAAAACAATCCACGGCAGGAAAACACCCACAAAGAAGGTGATGTGAAAAACCTGCACAAGTAAGTAATAATTAAGAGATCCTAAAAGAAATACACTTATAATGACCTAGAAATGAAAAGATAATACATATTATAAACACGCATTTCATATACACTAAAAATAGTGCACACTACTAATTAAGTGCACAGCAAATAAAATGAATCCTTACTAAATTACGTAGAAATATTCCATGAACTGTCGGATAAATAACAATAAAAATGTATTTAAGACTTACAGGAAATATACCCACTCAAAGATGTTAAACTAATCAAAAATTAAAGATTAAAAACAATTGTAAATAGAAATAAGAACTAAAAGGCGTAATAGGAAGGAAAGGATGTACAAGTAAGTTCCTCCTTTTCTATTCATAATGGATTTGCACATCTCATCTGCATCTGAATTCTGCATCAATAGCTGTTAACATTTAGATTGATTTGAATTTTATACAGTTCTAACTTCATTATTCAAGTGCACAGCAGAAAATATTCCTCTAAATTCGAATATCAAAGGAAGATTGAAACATTTTTAAAACTAGGAAATACCTCAGTAATTTAAGAAACTAGAACCATCTTCTATGAACTTTGTTTTTGAAGTACAGAAAAAATAAGTAACTTAGAACTCATAGTTTCATCGCGTAGGCAGAATCGTTCAAGAATCGCTGAGGATTGGTAATCCATCCGGCTTTAAAGACAAGAAAGAAAGATAAACCTGCCGAAATTTGCTCTCCGCCTTGAAACACCGCAAGGTAAACGTCCTTTTGCACCGAGGATAAACAGCACTTCCCAAAGAACCCGTCGAGGGCAATTCGTCAGCGAAATTCAGCGAAACCAAGCATCGCTCTCCAAATGCATAAGTTAGTGCAGCGCAGGAAATTTAAACTCCTCCCGCATTCTCCTCTTTGAGACAGCTAATCTGAGATGCAGTGCGGAAATTTTCGGCTCTCCCGTGATCGGGTGCGGGCGCGACACCCAATTCACACAAGAGCTTTGATCGCATGGGTTGTCCTAAAAGGAGATGTTCTGGATTCATTTGAAATACGGTATACTGTTAGTGGGACGCTATGACAAAAGCGTTCCGGTCATTATCTACCGTGGAAAATTTCCCCTTGCACCAACACATGAATGATTTTGAGGATATGATCGATAGATATCGTCTTTATTGGAGGTAAATGGTGGTTAAAAAGTCCTTTATAACGTTAAACCTACCGTCATCTAAGGTTCAATATATTGATAACGAGAGAATTAATTAAATTAAAGGGAAAACGAAAGAAAATGATGAGTACATTTGGGTCAATACTTACGAAAAAAAACTACTCCGCGAGGAAGCACCCACAAAAAGGGCATTTTGGGTGAAAAAAACGGTGAAACCTACATGCTGTTATATCCTTGTTTTAAATTTGAAGAAAATAGATTTACGAAGAGTTATGCAAGTTTGGTATCTAGGTTACCGACAGTCAAAGCAGTGACTGAGTGGTACAATAAGTGGAACTTGGAAAGCAATGAGGGAACTCTACCAGNATTACTTTGGAAAATTTTATACCGTGAAATTGTACTCGTATTTTTGTTTTCTCTTTTAATATTACCAACATTCTACCGAGATTCTCACACCCGAGGAATGTGCGGTTCAGTAATTCTAGGTACCCAGGTATATGCGACAGTTAAGTCAGAGAAAATGCTCTTTTCTCTTCATCCCGCCTTATCAGGAATATGCGGCAAGCATTTGGATGCATACTAATGAAACCAGCATCCTCCTGTGTTTGGCGTGGATGTAATTTTTGTTAATAATTGCATTTGACGCTGGTTGTGATTCCTTGGCTGCAAGGAGATGAAAATCTATATTGATCTCATCGAATGAATACCTGGAATGTTCATTTTCGGATGACGTAATAGTTATAGTGCGACGCTCTTCGACCTCACTTCGACCAATTTGAAAGTGAATGTCTACCAAGGGGAGAATAAATTAATTAATTCTTTATTAAAGAGAGGTTAGGCCAAGTTGGCCTCTCTTCCACCCAGCCTCGATTGTAACTGCATAGATAAATTTAATATTTAAAGCTAAAAGAAACAATGCGACAACAGCACAAAGTTTGTTTGTTTGTAAGGAATAATCTTCTAAGCTGAAGGTTAAAGAAGACAAAAACCCCACTGTTCGGGAAAACATCCACAAAGAAGGGGCTGAAAAAGAACCGCGAAATCACAGGGTACGTAATATAAAAACGGAAAATTGATAAAAAATAAAATTTATACAAAATACTATGAAAACATCATGGTAAAGGGAATACAAGTATATTATGATGGTAAAAATAAACTTCATACCATTATTAAAATCAATTACTCATAATTAATGAATATACATTGAGTTAACATTTAAGGTTTACGTACATAACGTACATAGTCAAACTGGATGCCCAAATTTGAATATAAATAAATCGTGTGAATAGTCAAGATAAATATCCACAACCGTAACTATTGTTATGCCCACAATCGAAATGTATACAGATCAGTATTTGTTAACTAGGGTAAGGAGGTGAGAAACCTGCAGTTTGTAAGTAAATAGGCGTTTAACATGGCAATTTCCTCACCTGCAAAAACGTGCGTATTTAGATAATCGTTTTCGAATCTTCTTTATTATATTAAGTAAGGATAGTATGGGAAATACACAACTTACATTTACTCGCAATTAAAGTCGTTTTCTTTTGTAACAGTTTGAAATCGATCTATTTAGATAAAAAAAATACGGCGTTCAAGTGCAGCCTATTCCAGTAGTTTCTTAAGCATCAGAATGGTGTATGTTTGCGGCTTTTCGTGAAAAATGGTTTCCCACCCGTAGTGCAGTGAGAGATATCGGCGAAAGAGAAATACGTTATAAACATTTTTCTGGGAACGTTCCAATACAGCAATAAACAAAAGAAATAGGTTTACCACACGATGTTTACACCCCCTGACGACACGCCGATAGGCAGCTTGTAAAGCGTAGATGCAGATGTAGAAATGTGGTGGCGCTGCTGTCAAAAACGAAAGAGGCGCAATATCCGCAAACTCGATATCGGTCAGCCATAAATCGCTTGAGGGAGTGACAGGTCACGATGATCCAGCTGACCATTAAGGGGAAATAGGACGTGGGTTTTCTCCTTCATTTCCACTAAGAGCAGTCTACTTCTGTTCATTTCATACTGGACTTTGACGAGCTATCCAAAACAAAACAGTAATGTTTATAGTTGTTATTCACGAAGCCTATCACTAGTCTAATTACGAGATTCTAACGAGTGACTATATTAGAAGCAATATATCAATTCAGAAGTGTTGACTAAGGTAGTGGTGAAAGTAAAAGTACTTCTGCTTCAGCTGCAGAAGCACTAAAAGTGCTTCTGCAGCTGATATAATTCCGCACGTATGGGTCCCCAGCGGGAATTGAACCCGGGACAGTTTCCACTGAGGAGAAATGCGCTTCCTCCTTGGCTATTCAGTAGCCCATGTTATTTAAAGCGGGATAATTTTGAAATCAGGAGGTTCTGAGAAAAGTAGATGAAGAGCGGTCTCTGTGGAAAACCCTGAAAAGAAGGAGGGATAAGTGGATTGGACATCTACTGCGGCATGAGGGATTGGTGAAGAACATAATTAAGGGAATGGTGGAAGGCAAGAATTATAGAGGAAGACCAAGATTAGAGTACATGAAACAGATAATGGAGGACATGAAATGTAAAAACTATTTGGAATTGAAGAGGATGGCGCAGGATAGAGAAAGGTGGAAGACTGTCGCCAACCAATCCTGAGGGATTGAAAACCAAAGAAGAAGAATTTTGAATAATACAACAATTTATATGCTTTGTAAACGAACCAACAATTCNCTGTTACAAAACATTTTGATTGTTTTAAAGATGACAATAAAATACAGTAATACATTCTTGAAGAGAAATTTCAAGAATATCGACCTCTCGTTGAATTCCAAGTTGCCAAAATGTTATTACTGAAAAACTTACTTTTTTCATATTATTACAATATTTTAAAATATTTGCTGGCTGTTGAGACGAAGGAGTGGCGCAGGTAGGAAATCATAAATTTGACTATTGGAAAAAAACCGAAGGAGGATTTGGCACTGTTTCTGTACTTGTGTAGACTTCCTTTGATATAATTTGACCAATTTCCAAATCTTTCGTGGAAGAAACCTCGGCATTATCGCAATTTATGAGTTTTCTCTCCGCTGTGAAAATTGCTAATTGCTGGAAATGGCGCTAAACTCATTATCACGTCGAAGAAAGGGTCCCCCTTCGGTTCCTTTTCCCATTAAATCTCTCTCTTTCCCTCTCTTTCTCTGCTTTTCGGAATAGATTATCACGAAAGAAACAAAACCATGTTGATTGTAAACCAATTCTGACAAATTTTACGTGGGATCATTCAAATACTTATCATATTATTATTCTCAATCATAATATTTCCCCTTTTACCTATATACTTATTGAATATTATTTTGTCAATTGTGATACATTAAAAATTACCTCCTTTCCGGAAGAAAGGAATGGTAATAATAATTCTAAAATATACCCAAATTCGCACACAAAGTAAAATTATTGACTGGGTTTCGAACCCAAGTATTGCAGGTAATGAACTACCACACAGAGTCAATTTTACTCTGTTTTGAGATTCCGATGGTTATCTACTTTTTAGAATCCCATTCTTCTCATACAACAATTTTTTTCTTGGTCTCTTCTTCATTTAAATATATTAGTATACTTCGCAAACACCAGCTTAGTCATTTCTCTTTCCTCCATCATTTTCATTATATTAATAGAACATAAATACCCTGGTCAAAATCGTCACGTAGCCTTTAGTTAGACAAACAATTTAATAAATTAAATTTAATTAAAAATAAACAAATTCATTAACCATACATTAT
>KZ308253.1:2453-49636 GCA_000376725.2 Ladona fulva | reverse complement strand
TTAGATCACTTCACTCTCCTTCTTTGGACCAAGGAGAAGGAAAGAGCCTCTTCTACCTGCCTCGCTTTATCGTCGTCCAATCGATAAACATTTCCGGTGGTTAAAAATGGGTCTCTTGTTTCTCTTTAATGCACTTCTAATTCCAATGCAACGTCCACCCAAAGTGGACCGATCTAGTGGATTATTTCCCATTTAGAGCCGTAAATGTTGTCAGGTTGTGGGAAAAATGTTTCTAGGGAAAAACGTTGACTAGAATAGGCTGCTACTTTCGTAAGAATGATCGTATCGATTTATTATAGCACCAGCACGAATGGAGAGAATGTTAGATTAAAGGAATGATGTGCGCGTCTGTCTGGAATGTTTTCTAAGCATCTAAGAAGGAAGATGGAAGAAACGGAGGGAAAAGATGTCATGTTAACGCAAGGAAAAAAGTGGTGGATCGTAATTTGTCACTGATTAATCGTGTGTGACAACTAAAATGTGAAAACTGATTTCAGTGAAAATGTGGTTAGGCCAACCTGGTTTAATGGCAGCGAAATTTTGTAGGGTCATGTATGTGAGTAAATAATATACACTATTGAAATTATATGATAATATTGTAGTAATAAAAGTATTGTATAATAATAATTGTTGTTGTATTGTTAAAAGTGCTTCGACAACCTTGGTATTTCGCACGTAGGCCCCCACCGGGAATCGAACCTGGGATCGAGATCATCGAAGTCGAACGCGTAACCCACTTGGCTATCCTGGAGCCTTACAATAATAATATCTATGATACAAGAATAATATAGCAATAATAATAATATTATTCATATAATAGAATAAAGCAGACCTGCACAAGATACGGTCAGCAACAGTGGGCCAAATGCGGCTCGTTGTGGTTCACAGTGCGGCCCGCGATATGTTGTGAAAATAATAGCTGTTACAAAACATTTTGATTGTTTTAAAGATGACAATAAAATACAGTAATACATTCTTGAAGAGAAATTTCAAGAATATCGACCTCTCGTTGAATTCCAAGTTGCCAAAATGTTATTACTGAAAAACTTACTTTTTTCATATTATTACAATATTTGTTATATTTTTGTTAACCCTTTCTTCGTGTATGTTCAAAATACTTATGGAAACTCTATATTCATGTTCTCTCTTAATTGTAAACATAAATCTTATAATTAAGCACCCTCGGATACCCGTAATATTGCAAAAATCCTTTCTAATAGAATTGAAAAAGAAAAATACTCAAAGCAGTTTATATAGAAGTGTCTATCGCTTTCGGCGTTACATTATCATCATTAAAATGCAGGAACTAAAAAAGTCAGACCAACACAATATGAACTACTGATGGATAGAATCAACCTCTTTCCTCTACCACCATTCAATAGCCTCCACCTTACTGTGAGTTAGAAACGTCTAGAAATAGTCGTTACCTTACCATGTAATTTTAAGATATTTTCATAAGAATTTCGGTGGTTTTTCACTCGCCACATTTTATGAGTGTTTTCCAGTTGTGGATTCTTTCCCAAGTATTTGACTTATCCGTCTAAAATCCGGGTCTCAGCCGAGGTTTTCTCTACAATATATCTCCAGCTTGTCTCTCATTCTCTTCGCCCTGCTTTGTGAACTCATTGTTCTTGAGGCCATATTGTCCTCTTTCCGATGTTTCTAAAGTTTTTCTTAACCTCTCACCATAAACATAATTTTTGTAAGAGGGTTTCACAGATCTATTATCATCCTTTCAGCCAATCTGCTCTGACTGCCATTGGTGTTTTGTTATATCACACAAATCATTGAATGTTGTGCTTCTATAAACGTTACTATAATCACATTATCTAGAAATTACTCTATATTTTAAATTCTCATTGACTTTCAAGTTTCAGGCTATGAGAGTTAACCACCTCATGAAGCGGTGATCACAATTGTGTTAATTCTGAGAAAATCGGATTGGCAAGTAAATTCACAATTAAGAAATATATCAGGAAAAATGTTTTTAAGAAAATATCTATTTCTAGATACCTGAACTACCATACCTACTTACCTCACCTGAACTATCACCGCGTTTATTGGCTCAGCCTTTAGTTCTACAAAATAACCCGGTCGCTTATTAGCTCTGTGGTTATCACGGCTTTTACATCTTTCTTGTCTAACACTACTGCAACTCCCCTCTGGCTAGTATTTCCCCCACTGAAAATTACTCTGACATCATCATTGCAAAAATCACCCCCATCCTTCCTTCTCACTTCACATAGCCCTAGTATGTTAATGTTGGACCTCTTCATTTCTACCTTTACATTTTCCAACTTCCCTTTCCTAAGCATTGTCCTAACATTCCAGGTTCCCACCCTTGTTTCCTTGGCCATCTTCTCTCTTCTTTTCTTGTCGTTTCCTGGGTTTCGTGGAATGACGACCGAGATAGCCTTACTCCCATCACTGCTGGGTCTCACTGAGGTACAGACGCTGCGTGGACTACCTTTCGTCTGGCCCCTACCTATTGACCATTCTGGCATGGGTGACCCTAGGTCATTAGGTCATACGAACACGCAAGCCCTTCCACAACGACAAGGCTGTAGTCCAGAGAAGGGCTTCCATTCCCAAGGGTCCCAAAATGGGAAACATTTCGCGGGACTTCCCGTTTGCATCCAAATGCGAGTTCCGTCTGCCGACGGCTTACGAAATGTTGTTAAATCTCTAAGAGAAATAGGTGCTAGAACTAGTCGTTTCAAGAATTCATTTCTTCCGCCAAGATATGCGAAAGAAATCGATTAGGGAAGTAGAGTTACGGCGAAAAGCTGCTTTCAGAACACATATGCGAATAGTAGACGTAGATGAAAATCGTTCTGTAATCCTTCTATTAGTCTACTCAATGTTCTAACATTGAAACAAACATATTCTTATTGTATAAAGCTATGTGATATCCCATATGGATATTTTCTGTCAGAATGACTGTTGTAAACTATTTTCCTTCACTGAGGACGGTTTTAACTTCGTAAAAAAACTAAATTTCTAGATTATATAGAGTTATCTTTTTAAATTGTTGCAATGTAAACAATGTAGTTTAAATTTCATTTGATATGTTTGTATAAAGACCTAGAAACGAACGTTTTCCGCTACTATACCTTTATGAATATAATTTATTTTTAGTACGGATAAAAATGCATCTTCATTTACTTCTGTCAGACAACTTAATGGCTGCTATAAATCAGGTATCAACAATGCTATGTAATAACATTTATCCCAATCTCTTCTTTTAGAACGATTTGAAAATTGCTATTTTTAAGGCCATTGTGTTGCTTTTACTCGATTTTTTTCAATCATTTTGGGTACTTTTAGGAAAGGAAGTACTAACCACCTCATCCCTCATCATGTCTAAGCAGTTCATCCCATCTTCGAAGCTTTCGGCTGATAATGCTGACGAGGTTGAGGAAACAATGAGCCTGATATCTGACAACTCTACAGAAATATCCCTTGTATCTATTCACAGAAAAGAAACAAAAAATATCACTTAAAGCGTTGTAACCCTCATATTATTTTAACAGCAACAATCCCTAATAAATACTCAACGAATCTCTTTCCTTTCAAATATCTCTCTTTAAAGGAAGTTTTTTGTCATTGCTAAGCAACGAGCGATCGTTTTCAAAATGACGTATCTGCATCGAAGCAATAATTTTAAATTCCAAATAATCAGCGGTTGACGCCGCTCTATCCTGATTCGACGCTGCTGCTCTCATCGGCCGCCTCCGCAATTATCGTTTCTATTTCACCCCGAGAGAGATACGACCAATCAACATCGAAATTGTTTATTATTCATTGCCCCTTTTCAAAAATCCTCATTTTCTAAAGCTTTCCATTTCGGCTAAGCGCGGTAAGGGCACCGGGGAGAATGGAGGCGTCCAATATCTGCCTCATTCAGGTCGGACCGTCGGAAATTCCGGATGAAAGTAAAACGCGAAAACACGCTCCGCTGCACTTGCGAAATATAGCGATGCGAATTCGAGTATTTTTGGCGCGATCAGCGCTTGGAAAGGTCAGCGCGGATATATGCATTACCCACTCGTTTCTATATGAAATAAGCCTGGATTCATTAAAAAAATGTGTTTTGACTATTCGATGGGAATGATTGTTATAAGTTAAGGAATTTTGCAATATCTTTTGGCCATTTTCTATTTAGGGTACAGATTCATCTTTTAGCTAGCCCCTAGGAAAGGTTTACCAGCTCTTTTGCTTATGGTCGGTTAAAGTCAACGAACTATAATACTTTGAACTCGCCATCAATGTTTTGGTATTGTATGGTATGGTTTGGTCTCTACGAATTGAGCAACTTCTATTATTTCTATCAGTATCACAATAGTAGGGGTGTAGAATACGCGCCAGAAAATCATGAGAAACAGAGTCAGTGACGATCTGATGGAGTGGACTACAAGAAATGATGCGTGGTTACTGTAAAATTGATGTTTACATTAGCTTCGATATGTGGAAGGGATGGATGGGAACGGTATGACTAACACATACATACATTAGAATCTCGGTTATCCGAGTTAATGTGAACCGGAGCCACTTAGGATAATCGAAAACCGAGGTAATACGGAAGGGTCGTCTTGCGTTGGTCAATTATGAAATAAACACGATATTTTTGTGCCTTACTTGTATTTACAATAAAAAAGAAATTGATGTAAGTCCTTTTTGAAATAAAACATATCTCTTTTCCTTCATAATATGTACCTTGACTTTTTAGAATTATTTGTAGAATTTACTATACTTAGGTTTTTTAATCCACAAATATTTTTATTTATTCCTAGTAATTGAATTGCCTTTTATTATTGTTTATATATCAAATCTAATTTACAGTGAAAATGGATATCATGGAAGAGGAGATTTTTAAGTCTCTATTTCGACCAAAATGAAGACGTTATTTATTTATATACGTCAGTTGTCCAGGTGCAGTTCTTTCTTCTTCTCTCCGATTGTCTCCAGATAATTATGCTGACGTTTGTTGTCTCTGCTGACCTAATATGGCACAGTTACAGCAAAGCGTACAAATATGTACCGCGGATAATACAGAACCTCCGTTAATATGGGCTCGGATATTCGATACGATACTGCACAGACAACTACCTACTATACTTGAGCCAAGTTTGGGCTAGAAGGTTCTCTTTAACCCACTGTAAATATTTATATAATTCATTAATATTAATACATTCACAAGATCATTAAGAAACAATTCACTGATATTAAAATAGGCTTTTGGAGCAAAACAAACCAATGTTCTATGATCACAGAAACAATATCTCCCAGAGTATATAGAGCAATCCATCCGAACCTATTTGACTTATACAGCACACGTAAGTTTTGACTCAATAATAGCGGCATACTTAGCGACATAACACCTTCAATTTTTTTCTTAATAAATTCAAAATGAAATGGAAATAACGGCAAATGTGGAATACGATATAACTCTCACTACCTATTCCCATTAAAAGAAAGCATACGTCGTAAACAGTACATTTAAAGTACGTGAAAGGTACATATCGCAAAAAATTACATGTACAAAAAGTGCATAAATATTGTATTTGAAACTTTAATGAATATGTTATCATTTAAGCGGAATGCCAAGACTCCTGGCACTCTCTACATTATGCGTCGGCACATTGGTTGGGAAGCATTGACCTAGAGGATGAATGATCATAAAGGGAGAGGAAGACCAAGACATGGATAATATTTAGGGGGTTGAATGAGATGCTGAAGAATGAAAGGGAAGTGTGAACAAATTTAAGAATTTCTGAAAATAAACTCAAGGATTTGAAAGAATACAGGAATATGACAAATAATCAAGATGATTAGCATTCTTTCCCTGAAATGGAATCCCGCGAATCACGTAATACTTAACTATTAGTATATATAGCATTTAATTAACAACATATGGTAAAACTTCTGCATAAATATGTAGGCAATCATTCAACCTTTTTTCAGAAAGCAATGAAATAATCACGTGTAGTTTTCAGTGAGCAAACAGTCATTGTTTAATTTTTCAATCATATGTAATGATTGCATTGTTAGCAAAAACGAATCATGTGATTGAACGCTCATGTATTTTTGGAAGTTGTGCAAATATTGCTAATTAAACATGATGCGTAATCATTTCCTCCAAATCGCCACAAAATATATTAATTTATTTAGTGAAAAGAGAGCATCAGAAATTCGATGTATCTAGTGCCAGTTGTAAATTAATTACGGAAATGTGATTCGATATTTTATTGCAGTAGCCTTTGCTTGGGTATTTATATACTCTATTTCATAGATTTTCCGTAAAATATTCTTTACGGAACCATTAGAAAATTAATTCTATTCAGGCCCTCCGATAGCCCTCTGGGTTACGCATGTCACTTCTGTGAAAGAGATTCCGGGTTTGATTCCCGGTTGGAGCTCATGAGCATAATGACCTTAGTTGTCGAAACACTTTTAAAATACTGTTAATTCAATTCAACCGATTCTTATCACGGAACTACTCTCTTGGTTTTGTATACGTTTATGCTGATACTTTCTGCAACAGTAATGTATACAAATTAGCATCACAAAATCAGAGACAAAATATACGTCAAATAAGAACGGCAGACCAAATAGTAATAAAGGATAAATAGATAAAATAATCATTACTATTGGTGATGCCAGACCTTCAGATTTGACGGGTTTTGAAGGTTTATGGTTATTCAGGCATACGGAGCTTCACAGAAGACTGTCACTGTAACAGTCACCAGTGATGCACTTGTGCTTATAAGTCTAACTTATAATTGCAAAACCCACTCAACAAAGATAACCAATTGTTACAAGCAGAGCTGCAACAATAGGCTCGACAATGTAAGCACGGTTCTATAAACAATTTACTAAAAACAGCATAATAGTGCCGATGTTTGATAGGAGTAAAACAACAGCACACTTGCACCAGCGTACAATAACAACGCCTCAAACTTATGATCCCTTTGTAGACGTATGGACGTCAAAGGACGTTCGAGGTGTCGACCCGAGGCGTGAGCGAAATCCATGGGCAATCGCTTTTCTTCTTCAGCTCTCAATCGCTTGGAAATAATGGCCCTCCAGAAGTCACGGTCCTCCTTCCTTTCCACTTCACAATATGCCTTACTATCTTCATAGCGCCTTGCGATCAACGGTCAGTCTTCCATCGATAAATATACTACGATTAAAAATGGGTTTCCAGCAATGTAAAATAAATTGAGATTATACATTTTTGAATCAGGAAGTGGCAAATGATCCGTTGATATCATTCAGAAGTAAAATCCTCAATTTTAGTTTCTTAAGATTAGATTATGGCTCTTAACTAATATTTGGCTAAAAGTGACATTTAAGTTATCTGCTAACTTAATATTAAGTTTCATAAGTCTTTGAAAATCATTATTTCGGGCTTTGAAGCATATCCAACTTTTGGTTGCAATCGATTTAAGTAGTTTAAGTATTAAAAAACTTATATATCGGCCTCCACTTTATGGTGGTTTTTCATCCGGAAAAATAATAAAAATCAGACTTTTACCTTCACCACGGAATGTTTACCTTAGGACTATCGTTTTACCTCCTTGGGTCATCATCATTTGACCAGGACCTGGCGGTTTAAGATATGTTTACTAGTTTAAGATGAAGATATTTGGAAATATAAGTGGATTTAACTAAGAGGATTTAACTACGTGGGTTTAGAATTTTAGGAAAAGGAAGTGCTACCAAGAATCCGAATAAATGGGAAGCAGATTGCGATAATAGTTTTAGTACTTATCAACACATATGTTATATATACCGTCAGACCAAGACATCGATTGAATCTAAGAAATTAAAGAACTTAAGAAATCGCGGCCGAGGACTTTAAGGAGGATGGTAGAGAATGTCCCATCGGAAGCGCAGAAAATAATCCGCGTTGCGTTGGCTGAGTGTGGACGGGCAATGTCGTGTAGCAACGGATCTCAGCCATCCGCCGTACGGCCTGGACGTCTCAGTAACTTCAATCTCTTCGGGCCATTAAAGAGAGCGCTTGGTTGCAATGCCGGATATGGCTTTCACGGCCGCGATTTCTTCAATGCCGATATCGTTACCTTGGTCTGCCAGTGGAACGAGTGTTTGAGCAAGCATAGTGACTATATTGAGAAGCATTGAGTGTGTCTTATAATGTGAATGAATTCATGCGGATGCAGAATAAATTGTAAAAATGTATCTTGTCACCTTACTTGTGGATACGCCCTTGTACAAGGGAGAGAAAACATGAATTGAGATGACTTTGAAGGAAATGAAAGAAATAAATGGCTTTTAGTAATAGACAAGCTTAAAATTCAAGAAAGAGAAAAATAATTGTACAGCGCAGATAGTTTGATTTGATATTTCATCATGGACCAAATGAAAAGGCACATTGACTACCAATGATGATTAGAAATTTACCTAATGTACAATAGAAGATGAAAGACTTTATAAATTGAGAGAACAAGGGAAAGTCGGACTTTTACAAACCAAAATATTTATTGCAAGATGACCATGGTTTCGACTCCCAACACCTGATGATAAATTCATAAGTCAAAACCATGCTCGTCTTGTAATAAATATTGTGGTTTGTAAAAGTTAGACTTTTCCATGTTCATTCAGGGAGTCCTACTACGAAGTCACGCCCCAAGCAGTTGATTCAACTTAAAGAATTAACGACTTTTTTTACAGGAAGTATCTGAGGGAAGGATTGGCGAGTTATCTTGAATGAACACTTATAATATTTAAGTTATATTTCTTTTGCAATACACCGTCACAGACACAAGAACCAATAGTTTCATCATTGATAGAAGTAAACATTATTGAAACGAATTAGTTCTTAATATTTGGTTAGTTTGGACATTTGGAAACTACACATCAAAGGAAACGTCTTTATGATGCTGCGAACTTAACTTATTCAAGCCTTAGAAATTAAGATATTTTCTTACTTATTTAAGACTTCGAAAATTAACTTTCAAGTCTTCAACAGTTTGTGTCTGGTAGCCTTAAAGTTTATCTTATTTCACTCAAACTCCTTTCCATCATGATCCGCTGCATCATTCTCTTGCGTCGAAAGTGGTTGTTATAAGAGTTGCATCAGGAAACTGGAGTACACGAGGAAATTATATTTACAATTTCCGGCGCTATTAGGTTAACAAATTGTCTATAGAAAAAGGTGCCTCCCGATTGTCTCCTATAAACCGTGCATTGACTTACAAAACGCGCACTGCTAATTAAGACTCCCTTTCCTGTATACGCAGTCGTTCCTCTCCCACGGTCCTTTCTCCATGGGCGAAACCTACCAAATGCACATTTAACCCCTTCTCAGCTTAACACTCCCATGACGATTTTTGCACTCATCAGTCATTCATTCGACTTGCTAGGTGACTTCTCTCTCACCCTCATCAATTCCATTTTTTTGTTTTGTTTCTAAGTATGGGCTGAGGAAGATTTAAAAGTGAACTTCTAAAAAAAACGCGTCATTACTGCAGGAAATATTAATGCGTGCAGAACACTCGAGCTAAAAGATGACAAATAAGTATCTATAAAATAAAGGACAATTTAAACGGTATATCATTTAATTAAGTAATTAAAATATCTCAAAGGAATAACAAGTGTGAAAAATAGCGACACGACTGGGACTCGAACCCAGGTCTCCCACTTTCCGGGCAGGTATTCTAACCACTGAACTACCGTGCCGCGTCTCTCTCACACTGTTAAGGGAATGCTTTGTGAGCAAGACTGGCAGTCTCCACATAGTGGCACAACCTGCCGTCCGAGGTCCTCACTGAGGCAGCCGGCTCACAAAGAGATGTTATGAGGTTATTTCCCCCCAGGAAATCACAAGGATAAAGGAAAGGAAGGTAACTTAGTAGGTTGTAAAACCTACGAAAATCCCAAAGGAATAACAAGTGTGAAAAATAGCGACACGACTGGGACTCGAACCCAGGTCTCCCACTTTCCGGGCAGGTATTCTAACCACTAAACTACCGTGCCGCGTCTCTCTCACACTGTTAAGGGAATGCTTTGTGAGCAAGACTGGCAGTCTCCACATAGTGGCACAACCTGCCGTCCGAGGTCCTCACTGAGGCAACCTACTAAGTTACCTTCCTTTCCTTTATCCTTAAAAATATCTCATTAAAATGATCATTTAATTTTTATATTTATCTTTGCTCAATCGATTTCACTTTAAGCCTCTGTAGGTAAGGTCTTAAGTGACCGTAACCCTCTGGTAGTTCTATTGATTTACGACAGATATAGATAATTAAATTTACAATGCATGTACTAAAGTCATGCCTAGTATCAAAAGAATACGTAGATCATTCATGCACCAATTCGTGGTGTTTGGTAAAAAGCTTATAAAATGCGTCATCTGCCAACATTATTCCATATTTTCGATCCTCAATCAAGGCCCTTCTTCTTTTGGGATCCCCTGATTTCTTTGCATATGAATTGAATCTGCATGCTCATTTCTATCAGTTAAAGGAAAAGGACTGTCGCAAAAGATTGCATATGAGAAGTGGCTTGGCAATATATCAAGAGGGAGGTTGTTTTGGTATACTGAAGGTGGATCGCAAAAGTGAGTGCCATTCGCTGATTGGAATCCACGGCAAAAGAGTAGCGGTCAAAGCGCAGGGAAATGCAAAAGGCGGCTGCGGATTAAAAAAGAAAACCCTTCTAATCAAATGAAATTCTACTTCGGAAAAGAAATAGCCACCGCCGCACGACGCGGTCACTGGAAGGACTCAAAAGGGAATTCTACGAGTCACTATAGTCACTGGCGTTTGCCTGCATGAAAAAATTAACAAGGCGGATAAAAAAAAGCGAAACGTAATGCAAACCTTTCAAAGGACTTTCCCATAGTAATAACCGCCGGTGAATTTAATATGCGGGCGGAGAGCGAGTGAATTAAAGGCGCTAGTTTCGCCTCCATCTGAAGGACAAAGTGGAAGGAAGCAAATGGGAGAAAGATGAAAGAGGGTGTGCGAAGGGAGATGAATGGAAAGAGAAGAAGGTTTCTCCCTTATTGCGGCAGTAAAGGAAGAATCGGAGGAGAAGGAAAAATGGCCGTCAAAGCATCAAATACGTTCTCCTCTTCGCTACCTTGCCATTGGTCTCTTCATAATTATTACAACGTCAGTA
Source organism: Ladona fulva (assembly GCA_000376725.2). Classification (NCBI taxonomy): domain Eukaryota; kingdom Metazoa; phylum Arthropoda; class Insecta; order Odonata; family Libellulidae; genus Ladona; species Ladona fulva. The sequence continues at coordinate 38,488 of KZ308253.1, read as the reverse complement.
ATAATGTGACACTATGCCTCCTCTATCGTATTTGCCTATATTGTGTATACTATATTTGACTACGAATAAAAGAGAGCTTAATAAACTTGATTTATATGGGAGAAAAGACTTTTAAGACACCCATGTAAAGACCTTATTTGTTAATTTATCTTAAATTCACTTCAAACTCGAAAATCAAACGTATCCCGACTACCATAACACATCATTCATCTTTCTCGCGATAAGCGAGATAGGCCATTTTTCAAACACATTAGGGTATCCTGTTCGACCCCAGACGAGTCGAATTCATAATAAAAATATTTGCTATGATAATTTTTATCGCATGCAAGCCAAAATTCTTTAACTAAATTAACGAATAAGGTAAATCTGAGATAAATCGTAGTAAATACCATTAGAGAGATCCCAAGGAAGAATGGACTTGAAAAAAGTCTGACGGGACAAGGACCTTACCCGGTTTCCACCATTAGAGAGGATATTTAATAAGTAATTTAATGTGAGCCATAGATATTGGGTCACAACCACACAGAATTTGATAATATACGCAACATTTCTAGAAATTCGTATCTTTCAAACACTGTCACCTTGACAACAATTGCAGATGTTGAAGTTGAAGTGCGCTTAATTTAATCTCTCATTATTCTCTTTGAAAAACACCGAAATGGATTCCAGAAGGACAGAAACCGTGATAGCTGAGTTACTTTCACATTCTAAACTTAGAATATACTATTTTCCGATTTTATTTTTCCATTCATGACACGCAACAACTATTTTCAAGTTTTGCACATTACTAAGTGAGATTCAAATTTTAAACTATTAAATTCTAAGACTTCGATGAATGTAATATAGTTTTGCTCAATATAAGGTTTATGTTAAACTTAGATCATATTTTATGTAGAAGTAATAATCAGGAAGTTATGTAATCGCCAAAAAGTAACGTGCTATACAAGCAATAAAAAGATAATAAAATGGTTACATCCTACTGAAATTTAATCAAACAAAGAAGCGGAATCAGAGATTAGAGGAACTCGATTTTATGACCAATGATAAATCTCTAAACCCTTCCCTACTATATTTTTCATGATTTCTTTCATTCTATGCAATTCTGTATATTTAGTAAATAAACAATCAATGCAGGCATATTTGCTGAGTGAATTTGACCATTCATACCTGTTGGCTGATTTAATGCAATTGCTTTTGTCATCTTCCGCGTATTTCAGATTTTAAAAATATTTTACCTCTTAACACTTCACTCTCACTTCCATGTTCTTGCATCCGTGACAATTTCTGATATTACATTGTAGATTTTAATTTTCTATTTACAAAGATTGCTCTTATTGACATGCCCACAACGGGCCATTTATGATATTTCATGCACATACCGTTTTGTTTGCATTTACTTTTTAATGTCTGTACAAATCAATGTGAACTTTTTACGGTAAAATAGCGCAACACTCTGTAATACCGTGCTCTCACTTCTGATATATTTCCATTTCTGACCTACAAAAATGTTTCCTTTTCAATTCAAACATTGCTGTAAATAGATTCTGTAGGTTTTACACACTCCCTTCTTGAAGTTTTCCGCCCTCCAATAGGTATTTTTCCTGAGTATTTGATCTAGGCATTTTATCAAACGCTCAGCAGTTTAACAATTTTCTTTATTCTGAGAATATGTGATAACGAAACAACCTAGATAAAAAGGTACAACGATACAATTTACGAAAGGAATAAAAGGGGGAAAATATAGGAAAAGAAGAGAAGGTCAATTAAAACTTTACAAGGAGAAAAGTACATGAAATAAGTCTGATGGAATCGGGTTTCATGACCGTTTCTCCTTGGGAATTTTCCTAGGCGCACGCGTTATCGTGACAAGTCACCTTAACCCTTTTCCTTGTATAAAACTTTATAACTTTACGGAGGTAGTACTAACTCTATCATATGGAACGGGATACTGTATCCAAAAATAAAAGACAGAATTATATTGCGAGCTGATGAAATTCGGTCTCTCAGATTTGTGAAGGGTTTTAACAGATAAGATATATTATAATATTAAGAGCTAATTAGAAATTATGAAACTTACTTGAAATGATAGCATGCGAACAAAAAGAACTAAAAGGTTCAAATAAAAAGGATGGAAGGAAAAGGATTTCCAAATTATTTAATTCGATAGAAATGAAATGTAAAAGAAGAGTAAAGAAAAAAAGGGTCTTACAAATTGTTTTCTTCCAGTAGAAGTAAACAGCATAATCCATTGAAGAATAAGACAATATGTAAATGTTGACAATATGTAAGTTGTGGCTACATTTTCCTAAGCTTCCTTTATTTTTATTTTAAATCCTAAACTAAATCTTTGCTATTTTCTATTTATTTAAATTGCCACATATATGATTAACTTGTTAGGGCTATCTTAATTTGACAATGGGTTAAATGGAAGAGGAGACCTCTAGGTCTCTGTATCGACCAAAATTATTTATTTACTAGTAAACGCCCCCGTCGAGCATGACGGGACTTAAGCCTCTGTAGGAAAGGTCTTAAGTGACCGTAACCCTCTGGTAGTTCTATTNGAAAAGAATACTAACTGATTATCCCCGTGCATTTATATAGGAAAACTCATGAAATCAATGTTCAACAATTGCTTTGGTCGTCAAAGGGATGGGTTGTTTATTTCCCAAACATTTTACGAATTTTCCGTCTATTTTATCAAAGTTTTCGCAATTTCAAATTTATATGAATGATTCACGACTAAAATAAGATTCTATTATTATTTTCCTTTCTTATGACACTTGTCTCAATTTCGTAGGACCATTGTTTCTAATTTAATTTTGTAAAAGAAACATCTTCTGCAAGTCATGAAAACGTAATTTACGTACATCTCTTGTGGAAACGTATTTTTTGCTTCTGGGTTCGAACCCGGGCCTTTACAGAGATGAAAATAGTTTTCAGCATCGTAGAAACACAATGCAGTTTGTTTCAGATCTCTAAGGCAAGCCGTTTCTGAGATAAATAGGGGGACGGACGGACGGACAGACATTTGCTTTATATATATATATATATCATCATCATCATCATCAGCCATTTTCAATCCGACGTCGGATGTAGGCCTCTCCAAGCGCTTTCCAATTCTCTCTATTCNAACACAAAAACTTACTTGATAAACATTTTTATAAGTGGAAACTTAAATGAATATTGTGGTGTAGTGAAATTCATTAAATGCAAGTACTTTATCAGCAACAGCGAAGCGTTTGAGATAGGCACTAAAATGTATTTCTAGGATGAACGGGACGCAGGTTATTAAACTTTGGAGGCCATTGTGTTAATCCGTTAATTGTCAAACGTCGACAGAAACTTACATCACTAAGTTCCTGTTTACATCATCTTAGTACATCCCAACTAATACACTTACAGTACTGATAAATGAGGAGGTAAAAATATCCCGCGAAAAGATAGAGTTATAAAAATCTGAAAAAGTAGAATATACAAGATATGGAAAATGAAGAAAGACGAAAGACATGGCTTCTGAGAGATAAAATGTTGCTTGGAATTTTCCGGGGAAATGTGACCACATTCGTAAAATCAAGACTCGAAAAAGGCAGGGAAAACACGTGGGCAAAGTCTTTTGTAAACAGAACAACACTGAATCAGAACGGCTGGCCTAAGGGCATCTTCAGTTTCATACCAGGAAACAGGTTAAAATAAATATAACGAAATTTTTTATTACAATTTTTATCAAAAGATGTAATTTATATCAATCAAAGACGCCGAAGTTCATAGCAAATTTTAAGTTTATTGCAATATCATTGTCTGGATAATTGCAAGTAGTAGTTCAAATTAAATTTAAAGATTTTTCTTACTCTTAACTGCTATTTCATGTTATGATGAATTCATAAGGGAAGAGTTTTTAGGCCCCAACGCCTTAATAAGTGCTTGTCTTATTTGGAAAATGCAACCAGTACGTACGTATAATTTTTATGTGCACCGATAGATGGCCATCGAGCTTCCATATACGTTCTCCACTTATTTTCAGTCTCAATCTCGCCTTTAATAAAGATTTTCAAAATAAATTCGCCAATATTTTAGCCTATTTCAGCAGGCTTTTCAACTTGTAATGCAAGACACCGGTCAGACGACGCACACCACGTGGTCAGACAGAAATTGACAAATATTAAAAAAAGAAAAGGTTTAAACGAAAGATCGAGAGGTTTAACAACGTCATCTTTCAGGGAGCGAAAAGTAGATCGGTGTATACACCCTCTCACTCATAATTATGTAGATGTGGCTCCTTTACCCTGACTCAGAGCCCTTTTAACTGCAATGAATGTCTTCTCATCACTCATCATTTTGCCCTTTCTTTCCACTTCACTTTGGAAGAGCTCCATTTTTTTCATTAATTGGCCCAAAATGGGGCAATGGGGATGTAATGGCGCACTGAATCTTCTTACCTCCGGAGCGAAATCGCCACTCAGACTATCTTTTCCTTTCTTTTATATGAGTGCTCCACATCCCTTTTACAGAGAGAGGGCTCCTCCACGATTTTGATTACCTGGACATTTCAATCTTGGAAATAATTGCCATCAGTCTGATTCCGCCTGTGATCTATGCTGCATTCACAAAATTGTAGGAATTAATCAAAGTACATTAAGGATATTCTTCTGTCATTGAAAATAATTCTAATATTGAGAATTGCATTTGAAAAAGTTACGCTTTTAAATCTAACAGATGCAAAATTTCCAAAATCACCTTTAAATTATCGATAGTGAATTTGAATCGATTTAAATGAAATTTGTAGTATTTGTAATACATATTTTGTGTTTTTTAATATACCTACAAGATATTGGAAACATTCAAATAAACAAACTTAAATTAGAGTGTGATTTAACTGTATTCAGTGTACATATTCCTCGCCTTAGAAGGTGACTGATAATAATGGTAATAACAGAAATTATTATTTAAGAAGCTCTTGTATGAAGTAGTAAGGGATATTGGATATTTGATGGAGCCGAAAGGCAAAAAACTAATATGTACTATGAACAACTCAAAGAGACAGTAACTTCGTATTTTCTACAGATATTTTATCCACAACCGGTTTTTCAAGCGTGATTGCATCTTCAGTAGAGAAAAATATAAGTTTGCCTGATCCCCCCCCCTTTCCCCTCTCAATTTCCCTTTCCGCCCTTGAAATCTACTACATATTCTTGGAATTATGATTTTCTATACCTGAAGATGCAGGAACACAGTCGTAGTCGTAGATAAAATATCCTGAGGAAAAGTATAGAGTATTTCTCTCTTTGATGAAAAATTTCCAACAAGTTACGCCTTCCACTATCGACTTCATAATACTACGAGATGTGTTAAAGAAAAGGAAGGTAAGTTGTCTTAGAAACATTGCCGGAAGAAAGCAAGTACTATTAAACCTTTTCTCTATGCAGGAGTCTTTCTTTATAAAGAAAGAGAGCATCATAATTCTCAAATTTCAATTTAGACTGGTTGTGAGAGCAATTTAATTGGATTCGGAAAAGCCATTGCCAAAAATATTTACCTGGATTTAAAACTTTATAAACAAGGAAAGGAAGTGATTCAAGCTTCAGACTTGGAGGAATTATGAAACATGTTTAAACTAACTTTTATAATGCTATAATATAGCGTAAATCTACCACTATTTCAGAATACTATTAAGCAGAACATATTAAAACCCCCTGCCATGCGCTCTAGCGGTTTGCAGGGTTCAAATGTAAATGTAAATGTAAAACGCTCCATTAGAGTGAACTTTATGGAGCGTTTTAATATGTTTAATATTAATAATTACCACAAGGTTAGCCCTTAGTCTGTATCGTTTATTATTAAGCAGGTTAAATCTACGAGTTAGTTGTTAAGTATCCACTCGTATACTCGTATCACTCGCGAAGAAATTACCGATAATGAATCATATCTATCGAAAGGGAATAAAAATGAACTTCGTAATTTCCAAACTTTATTTATACACAGAAAAAGTGAAATTACAAAGTTCTTTTTTATTTATTTCGTTCCACGAAGTCCAGCCTAATATGATAGAATCTATCTGTCGAAGTTTTTATAAAGATGTTCAGCCTACCCTTTACTACACCGCTACATACGACAAAATAACGAAATTTCTCGTAGGACGGCTAAATCATCAGGAGATTTTTGCATAAAAAACACAAAAACTTACTTGATAAACATTTTTATAAGTGGAAACTTAAATGAATATTGTGGTGTAGTGAAATTCATTAAATGCAAGTACTTTATCAGCAACAGCGAAGCGTTTGAGATAGGCACTAAAATGTATTTCTAGGATGAACGGGACGCAGGTTATTAAACTTTGGAGGCCATTGTGTTAATCCGTTAATTGTCAAACGTCGACAGAAACGTACATCACTAAGTTCCTGTTTACATCATCTTAGTACATCCCAACTAATACACTTACAGTACTGATAAATGAGGAGGTAAACTGAGTATAGTTATGCTAAGTACAATCAGGAGTTTCTACCGGCCAAGTTTGGGTAAACCAGCTCAGAGGGAATTGTTTTCTCGAGTGAGAAATCCGTCATACAAAGGGGAAGATGATCAGGGTTGCAAAGTTTCTGAATGTTCTTAAAATAAAAGACGATGGAATTTTTTCAAGGATTTTGCGTTCGTAGAAAAGCATTGCCTGAAGGTGTACGAACGGCCTTCCCTGTTAACGAAACCTCATTTTTAATTAGTGCAGAATACTTTACCGAGTATTATGGTATGCACTAACAATACCTATCTTTTTTGTCATTGTATCATGTTCCAAAGGACAAACAGTATATTTAAAGTACGTGAAAGGTACATATCGCAAAAAATTACATGTACAAAAAGTGCATAAATATTGTATTTGAAACTTTAATGAATATGTTATCATTTAAGCGGAATGCCAAGACTCCTGGCACTCTCTACATTATGCGTCGGCACANTATATTATAATATATATTATACGTGTAGCAATCTGCTGAATGTGGTAAGCTCAGTGTGTCACCAACGTCTTTTAATTAGTCCTCAATTTCAGCCAAAACATTACGCTTTCTGAATTACTCGGTTTCCCGACAGTCGTAATAAGATTCATAGACTACGTTTTATCGACGTCTCATTTAGCCAACTGCTACGCTTTTTACGTTTCTGTCAAATTAAAAAAAAAACTTCGTTACTGATAATGCGTTGTATATTGACTTCATGCGTAGTTTCCTTAAAATTTAAGAGTATATGCAAAGTTGAAAGACATCGTTCTCGCCTCAAATAGCGGACTAATTTATAATATTTTTGTGGCAATGAGACAGTTGTGGAAACGTGTGTTGTAGCAACGACAGTTGTGGATACGAAAGGAGGGATTGTTGGGTGAGAGATCGCGGCAGACATGTTGGAAGTGCGGTGAACCGAAGGTGGACGTTATAAAAGTGCTTAGAATAAAGTGCGGTGTTTTTCTTTTAATTTCTTTATTGCTCACTTATCCCTGAACCTAAGGCTACGTAACAATATTAATATACTCTTCACCAATGAGAACTGACGGACTGATCTGAACTTTAAGGATCAATATTATGGATAACCTGTTGATCACTTCCTTAATGATTGATATATATTTTTATTAATAAATGTTAACTAGTTGCGGAAAACCTAAAATTCAAATCTCATATTATTTGTAAACTATAAAAAAGGAAGCATGTTGGAATGGCTACACAAAGTTCCACTGGAATATTTTATTAGCGGCCGGTTTCAAACACATATTTATCATCACGCCATAGGATAGTATGATGGTAACATCATTTATGTTTGATAGCGGTCACTATTAAAATATTCCTGTGGAACCTTGCGTAGTCATTTCACCACGCTTCTTCTTACGGAGTTCCACAAAGTTAAGGCTTCAACGATTGAGTTTTAAAAAATTAAACATAACGGAATGCTTATCAGCAGCATTTTAAATTTCTAATATAAAAAGTTATCTTAATTATCGCGGAAAACTTTTCGGTCAAAATATGTCGCCCGATGGTCTGTCGGTCAAATAGATGTAGGTAAAGTGAGCCCGGGATAAACGGGGGACATCAAAATGAACCCATAAATCGTTCACAATTGCAGCTAAGGAGGAAAATGAACTGAATTTATTCACTACTCACATTCGTAAAGATAGCGACAAGATACAAACACCTACTCCTCCGTTTGAAAGAAATTTAAAATTCTTCCGAATGAATTTCTACCGCTTTGGTTCCTCAAAACGATTTATACGATCAAATTAGATCAGTTTTACAATTTATGGAATAATTGGATGAAAATCCAGATGAATCGAGCGTGAAAGATACAACGCAATATGAATATGGATTGATTTTAATTGACTACATCTTTAAACGTTCGTGAAATTACATCGTAGGACGAAACGCTTTATCGATAAATGGACTCGTAATTACAAGTGTATTAATTGTTCAGATGGATTTCAGTGTAGCATAAACAGCGCTGTGTGGGAAAAGGAAGAACTGCTAGCGCATACGATTATTTCGGTTTTCAATGAAATTAAACGGGAAATAACTCTGGTGCGAGTTAATAAGAGTTCATATAAAAGTGGCCTTAATTATTTATTCGGGTTCACTCTCTCTACTTTGCTAGAATCCGCACGAACCGTTAAATTTATCGCATTTATCTGCGCCGTCGCTAGGCGACCGACGTAAATTAGTTTAATTAGAAAACATTTAGCGCTCTTCCCTCTCAGCCACTTTGTTCTTAATGACCAATTACGAGCGTAGCTCTCTACGTACTGCTTTTGTCAGAGTGAAGGCATTGTTTTGAAAAATTCCCATCCCTTTCCCTCAAATTCTTTCGAATGAATTTCTGCCGCTTTGATATCTTAAAACAATTCATGCGACGAAATTACATTAGTTTGATAATTTAAGTTAGTATTAAATTATTCCGTTAAAAAAATGAGGGTTGGGAATTGAAGTGAAGAAGTATGCGAGAGAGAATAACATAAGCCTGTTATGTGTTGATTCGTATCATAACAATAGGCATGAAAATAAGGTAGAGGGAGGCACAGATAGGAAAAAATCCACGAAAGATCAACCTCTCAAACATTCAGGTGCCGATAGCAAATGTTTCGTAAGTTGCTGAATAGATTTCGGAATTATAAATACAATCTGGAATACAATACCTTTATCTTTTCTTGCCAAAGTTGCGGAAAAACAAAATTCTTGGATAGTTATGAAATTCAAATTTCCCAAATTATTCATAATTTCCTTATTTAGTTGTTCATTTGAGGATCGCCTTATGCAAGTTTTCAACTCTTTAGCTATTAGTTGGTAATGATGAACATAATTGTTACGTTCAGTCTTGGTTAAATCTTTCCAATCATTACAGCTCTTGGTTTAGAAGATTTAAAAGACGTATATGACCGTTAGGGTGTTACACGCGAGCCTAGCTTAACGATTGACCATTTCTAATAACATATCCGATAAAAAAACACCGTTATGAGAAATCAGAACGTGTTTCGATAGCCAAGCTATCATCTTCAAAGGAAGAAGACTTTCCAGAAACATTTTTATGTTCTTGCAACGAACACGTGATCTAACAACGATCTTATGTTAGGACAAATAACCCTCCTGGGAACAAAAACAAGGAGAACGACGCTAGGGTTATAAAAACTTCGGGATTCTCAAAAACAGGAAAGATGAATGAGAGCCAATGGAGACCTCTGATATTAAAGATATTTTGAAGAAGTGAGGGTGACATATCCAACGAGTTTAAACGGCATCCAAATCAGGCTGTGGTTTACAGCCGTTGGGATCTTCGCAATGACATTAATACTTTCGAAAAATGCTTAGAAAGAGACCAACGAATTGAAACTGAGCTGCATTGATGCTCTACTAACTTTTTTGCTACATTTTTCAGCGATTTAAACAAATCACATGTTTCACTGTTATTACCTGGACTTTGGAATCGGATCCGACCCCTACCCGAAAATGTTGTTCACAAAACAAATTTATTTAAGCAATTCTAACACGGATCGAGTATATATACATAACTACAACTTATAATACATAATATCATCTACAAATGTATTGAAACATTTCTCTGGAATAGCATTAATTAGATTGCATTTTATTGATGCTCTCTAATCTGTCGAATGGAGATTCGGTATTTTTATTAGATTCCAAACGAAATCGATTTAGACTCCATAGCCCAGTTTATTACACATAAATTATCTTTATAAGCTATACTTTTTTTCGTCTATCCCCTCCGGAATGATTTGAGTAAATATCAGTATAAAGCTAAGGCTAGTAATCGTCGCTTGATGAACAATTTCAACAATAAATATTTGATTAAGTTAAAGGACGTGATCTGCTCATTGAAGAGATCACCGTGATGGAATGGCGTTTGTACGAGCCTTTTTAGTCCACAGAACAAGGTTCGAGTCCCGGCTAACCGGAATTTTCCGATTATCCGTACTCATGCAGCCACCTTATGAAACAATGCATTATTCTATTCACAGAATTTTAGTTCTTTTAGTTTGACAGAAATGTAAGAATGTGTGATTGTGTCCATCGTTTGAGTCTGTGATACTCAAAATTATTAAAAAGGTGTAATTAATGGTAATATTTTCAAGCTATGAGAAAGAAACTTTAATATTTACAAACCACAATGTTACAAAAAACACGACCGGTTTCGGTGCATGGCACCATCCTCAGGTGACAATTTTCACAGGACACTCCGTATATATAGAGAATAAAAGGGGGGGGAAGTACAGGGAGCCTAGGTTAGGCCGGGAAAGGTGGAGGAAGGACTGGCGCCGTGAGGAGAAAAGGGTGAGGGGAGGTTCAAGGGGGGGGGAAGTGGAGAGGTGACTGCATGAAGAATGGGAGAAAAACCAACATAATCAATTTCGTTAACTAAAATAATGTCACTTCTCTTTTTGCATTTAAAAATTTCTAACCGTTCTAAAACGTCCAGGTGTCTCCCTTTGGAGGCAAAATGGCAGGGAACAATGTCAAAGTCACTTCCATGCCCATGTTCAAGGAGATGTTTGGCGAAGTTAGATCTCTCTGGCTGATTGTAAATAAAAGCTCTCCGATGCTCCTTCATTCGGTCCACAAACTTTCTGCCCGTACACCCGACATATAAGCTGTTGCAGTCCTTGCACTCTAGCTTATAAACACCGCTTCTTTTCAAGGGGTCTATCTTATCCTTACATTTGACAAAGGCATTTCTCTGATTGTAGGGAGAACTGAAAGCGGGTTTAAGATGCTTGGGGAAGAAACTCTTGATTGAATCAGAAACTTTCCCAAGGTATTTAATAGGACACCATTTCACTTCTTCTTTTGGTTTAGCAGCGTTGAATATGGCGTTGATGGCTGCCATCCTTTTCTTACGGGCAATGAGTTTATCTACCAAATTGATGGAGTAGCCGTTGGTTAGCGCTATATGTTTAATCACCTCCACTTCTTGCTCGTAGCTAGACATAGACAAGGGGACTCGTAAAAGTCTATCTATCATGGAGTGGAAGGCTGCAAGTTTGTGGGAAGAGGGATGGCAGGAATCACTGGCGATGACGCAATCAGTGTAAGAGGGTTTACGATAAACCCTTGTTCTGTGGACTAAACATTGTAACATTGTGGTTTGTAAATATCAAAGTTTCTTTCTCATAGCTTACAATGATTTACCACCAAGTCAAGGCCGAGACCATCTCATCTATGTAATATTTTCAGTTAATTAAATTGAAATAATAGCAGATTACTTAAAGCAATCATTCACATTAGGTTATAAATTAGCCTGATTTTGTTCTGTTTCTATTGTAACAAATATCAATCAGTAAGGAGACATCGATCAATGACTTTGATATGCAAACGAGCAAATAAATTTCGAAATGGCCTCTCCATAGTGAGCCGAACTTAAATCAAACACATCAAAGCGGCTCGGAAATCAGAGTCACGAGAACCGTTTTCAATGACTATCATAGTGTTGTCCACTCCGAATTTCGCTCGTAGGAGAAACCAGTCAATAAACAATGTGTTCTGAGCGCCGTGGGCCGTTTGCGAAGTGGATATTTCGCCGGATAGTTCAAGTTCCTGGAAGAACGATTCTTAGACTTTTGCATCACGTTAACAAAACGCGCCACTCTTTGATCCTTATACGCGAATTTTACCAAACACTCGTATTCGCCTGAAATTGTTTTCTCTATTCTGTTCAAACTAAAATCATCATTCAGAGGCATTTGGCTCCACTGAAGACTTCAAACCAAATGTATAGAAAGAGATGAGGGTCACAGAGAAAATTACTTAAAAAGAGTGTTTGTTGGAGAAAAAATGTTAGAATCTCTTACGCTTTGCGTAAAATAATTAATATTATCGTAAATAACAGTCGTATTGAATATTTTTTTGCAAAGTTTAGTCGAGTGTTACACGTAGTTCATACTCGTTTGCATGTAGGATCACAGTATCTAGAACGCTTCGTCGATGAGTTCTGTGCTAAAAGGTTTCGAAAATAAACCTTCTCTCCTTGAATCCTAATGGAATTCATCAAAACCAAGATTGTCGAACTTGAAATCTTCAACAGAAAACCATTTTTATACGTTAGAGTACCTCTACATCTTAAAAAATGTATACATAAATAAGTAAATATTGTAAGTACCATAAGTACATACCTTTCGGTAGATTCATGTGCCTTAATATTCCCTATTTAGTGCAATTTCTTTTGTTTCCTGGTAACTTATCATCATCATCATTTCCTGGTAACTTTATGCCATCTAACATCCTTCACCTTTGTCATTCCCTCCGCCTTTTCCTTTCATTCTACTCTCTACATGAGAAAAGGAATGAATTACATTCTTAAGCAGTCCCTCTCCTTTCAATATTTGACCCACCCATTTTTTCTGTCAACGCTAAATTATTTCAGTGAAAATCCTTTCCTCAACAACCATCTCTAATTCCTCGGTTTTTGTTAAAATATCTAAAAATATTTTAAAATTTAAAGTATAAATATGTTTAATATTTCATAAATACCTTAACCTTAAAAATATTTCATAAATACCTTAACCCTAAAGTTTAAAATCTTGTATCATGTTATGCCTCCGTACTTTGTACCGAACTCTGACAAGCTTTAAATAGAATATCTCTCTAATCCCAGCTTTGCCAAATACAGACTTTTGTATTAATAAAATGTCTTTATTGAAGGACGAGATTGAGACTACTTTGTCCCTTCCTACATCTAACATTTGCTATTGAATATTTAATAGAAAGAGATAGCTTTTGTGAGATACAAAAAACCTGTAGAAAAATATAAAGCCCTTCAGAAAAATGCTCACGAGAAGTATTGTGTATTATATTGAAATTTGAAATCAACCTATGTGGATCTCAAACCACGTGGCAGTATTCCATATGAGCTCAAGTAATCTCTCTAAGCTCTAAGCGACCTCTACAAGAACTACATTAATATAAAATTTAGCGTTAAGTTTGGAATTTTTGGTATCATGGTGAAATTCATTTTCAAAGTAATACCATGGAAGAATGCAGGGGATATTTCCTTAGCAGTGGCTTAGGTTGACCGCCGATTTAAGCTGCAAGCGGAGCCAAATATGAGACCAAGGGAAGGGGCCTGCTGTGATGTGTCCCTAAGGGTAAACTTTGTATGCTTAAGTCACTCTTACTTCCACTTTGCCATGCATGCGCAACATTCCTTTTTTGTGAACGTAAATCCCCGCCGTATATACACGACACTCGTTGAGGAAAAAAGTGCCCGGAGGGGATTTGGGCTGCTACAAGACGGCATTACCCTGTGTTGACATTGTTCCTCCTCAGTCAAACCTCTCTAAAGGCGATCCAAGATGGTGCAGTGCAAGGCAGCGATGACTTTTGCTTAACATTGGCTTTATAGAACAACAAGATTTGGCAAATTGCTATCTATCGCAGGTTGGCAGTCCTTTGAAGAAAGTTTTTTTCATTAGGTTGCAACCGTCTATAAAATTTAGAGGATTTCTGTTATGTCTTTCTGGAAGATATAATACGCGGGGGGGAAGCTGCGGATGCGGTTTGCGCGTTCGCCTTCGGTGAAAGTGGTCCCGGGTTCAATTTCCGATGCGAATTCCCAACATTTATAATGGGGTTCCCGGATGGCCAAATGAGTTTCTCGTTTGCCTTTAATGGAAACAGTTCCGGGTTGATTCCCAGTGGGGGCTCTCATGTACGAGATTGTCGGAGTTCTATTAAAAATACTACCGTTTTACGCATCGTACCACTTCCCGGATACTATCCAACAATAAAAGTAAGATTAGAGGTAAAGACGCAGATTATGACACATTGTTTCAAAAATTAAATTTGTATCTATTACACAAGCCAATCAGATACAGCAAGAAAAAGACAGAAAAATACGATGGAAATATCTCAGCATTTAATAGATGTTGAAAAGCTGTAAAACTTCTTTCATGAGGAACTGAACTGAAAAAATACTTTCTGGACAAATAAAATAAAGAGAAATGTTTGGAATTCGATAAGTAAGTAGATACAGAGATAAAAAGAGTAAGTCTTTCATCTGAGAGAGAGTGGATTAATGAATGAATACATTAAATGCAAAATTAATGACAAAAGTTAACTAAATATTCTTCTCTTAGGTACCTCAATTGATAAGAGCATTTTCTCGGATCCATGATTTGATTCCCAGTCGCGGCAAACTTTTTCAAGCCTGTTTATTTCTTTGATAAATAAATCATCCCAGCTAGAGAAAGTTTTGCGTGAATTACAACCTTTTTATAATCAATATTAAAAGTGGAAATAGCTCATGGGCTATGATATAGAGGTGAGTATGGATTAGTATACTTCCCATTAAGTAATCTTACACCGAGCAGGCCCATTTTTCTCCCTCTCTCCAAAACCGCTGTAATATTTACAAAGAAACATAAAAAAGGAGTGTATTCTGGAGAAAATCTTCGCAAAGAGAACGAAGGGAAAATCCACATAGTGGAAATATTCCCACAGAAAGGTAGAGAGCTGAAAAAGTTGATTCTCCCTTATGATCTGAGAAATCATATAAACCGCTAACCAAGTTTGATGCCGTTAAATCACACGTATGATAAAAGTTCGTGGTATACTTGTGTGTCACAACCTTAGCATAAATGTGATTTAACAAAATTTATCTATGTACCGTAATAGCCAAACCGCCCGTTGACTTGACTTGTTGTTTACTTATCTTGGGCCAGATGAAGCCGAGTGGCCCCCTCTTCCCCTGGCCCAGCGCTATCTCTAGAGGTCAAGTACAAAAAATACATATATACAATTTGTACATAGGTAAAAAATAATTACAGGCAGATATATATACAATAGGGAAAAACAAATATTGACATGTGGATAAGTAAATGTTTTAAAATTAAGATACGTAAGAGGAAAAAAAGGCACTTTTCACAAAGGGGGGGGGGGGGAAATGAATTTTTTTGATTCACATCAAGGACAATAATTGATAAACGCCACACTAATTGACTATCAAGAAAACATAACATATTTTATCGAGATAATGAGAATGAGGAATAACTATTTACTCAAAGAATGCAGATGTAAATTTTCACCGTAATCCATCTGTCCCTCCACTAATGAATGTCCTATTTTCTAGCCTCTTTGATCATGAGAAATCAGCAATTGTTCCTCTTGTGATATGCAAAAACAAACTGATAAGGAAACCATTCAAATTGTTCGTAACTTTGACCCCATGATTTGTCATCGTAAACTCAAACGCTAAAATTACCTCTTCTTCATGTAATTTATCATTTATTTTTAACCTTACTGTAAAATTTCTCGCGTATTCTTAGTGGGAAATGTATGAGCTCAGGTTCAATAATTGACTTGGTCGTCAGTGAAACCAATGGCATAATATTATCTCAATTTCGGCATAATATTATTTCAACTTTCTACTTTATTTATAAGAATGGTGTTAATATAGGAGAGTGTAAATGACACAGTGGCATTTAATGACATCTTCAACAATGTTACTTGATTTGATACGATGTAAAGTATAATGTGATGATGTTCCTTAGCCAGTACATATTTATCTAGTCTTATGTTTCCATCATCAATTGACCTCGTTTATTGACCACCTCCCGCTCGTTGTGTCTTAATATTGACACGAAAATCTAATGCGAAGCAAATATCATTACGTACACCTGTACATGAATAGAATTATGTAATTATAAATTGTAATTACGTACGGAAAAATGTCGCAATTATCAGAATTCCATGGTACATACATATATATGGAAGCATACATCCTTAAATAAAATTAATACAATATAGAAAAGGCTAAACCCGGTAATATAACGCAAGGAAACTGAGAAGATAGATGATAACTGCACATTCCAACTTCAACGATAATTTCGTAGAGTTTCCAAACGTGGACAATAAAGGCAATAATTACAGCAAAGAAAATAAACATTGGCAAATCAGATTTAAAAATAGAAAGGACTTACAATATCTGAATGAGAAGGAAGGCAAGAGATGAGAGAGCTTTAAGATTAGCGTCTCGAAGAGTTTTAAGGAGTTTTCCGTAGACTATTCCTTGGAGAAGCAAAAATATACGTAAAAAAGAGGCGAAGAGGAAGAAGTTGGGTATAACGAAGGGAATTATAATGAGAAGAGGGCAATTGGTGGGAGGCGAAGGATTAAGCGGCTCCATTAAAAGAAACCTTATCCGGAAGAGGGCAACTTGGGAAGAGACTAAAATTAGAATGACGAATGGGGAATCCCTCTTCGAGGGGAGGAAATTAAAACAAGGCCAAAGGGAGTCTATGGGATAAAAACTTTTGCAAAGATATTGTAAAAGAGTTGAAAGGGATAGCGACATAATTTGGCCAATTCCGTAGACATGTGTGGCGAATTGAAGTTACATAAAGGGATTTATGTTCCTCCGGAGAACATTCCAGCCATTTATAACGAGGGAGAACGAAAATGTAACCGAAGGGATGGAAAAGAATTGATTCGTAGTGGAGTAAATTACTTTCAGTATGAAGACACGGATAGCAGTGGTAATTAGCTGAAATTTGCGCTTAAAATTTAGGATGTTTTAGCGAATGGGCAGACCAATTTCAGTCTTTTTCCCAATACTATTGACACAATAAAGAACTTGGGGGGAATAAGCAGTTTGAAGACTAAATTTATTTCCGATATACCTCATTTGGGTTTGGATATATATATATATATATTTGGGGAGGCCTACATCCGACGTCGGATTGAAAATGGCTGATGATGATGATAATATATATATATTCTGGATTTTGTTGTTCTTAGATTGCTGATTTAACTATATCAACTTTCATTGTGCTTTTCATTGTTTTACTTTTAGCCATTTAATGGGTCTAATATATAGTAATTTTCTTTTTTAAATTACATAGAGCACTCTGTTTTCGCGAGTTTTTTTCACCACACTTCTTTGCGGGTGTTTTCTCGCACAGTAGAGTTTTTGTCTTCTTCGACCTTTCAATGAGAAGACTAATCCCCACTAATCAAATCTTTTTTGTTTTATTGTATTATATCTTCCTTTACTAAATATTATGTAGCTTATTTGTGTATTGACAATTGAGATCAGGTAGATGAGAGGTCAACTTGACCTAAACTCGTCTTAATTAAGTGTAATTTTATTCATTTATTTGAGTTTACTCATGGCATTTGACTCATGGAATTTGACATCATAAACCAATAAAATTACGATGAATATTAACACAGGGATCACAGCTATGTCTAAAGAAACGAAATCCATATGTTCAAGCATGACTTTATGGAACTCTACATACATCTCGAAAGAAAGATTACTTAGTGATTTCCGCTGCAGGTTTTTATTCGACTGGCTTCGTTAACGAGTTGACTTGAATATGTCGAGTCTTTGGCGAAAATAATCGAACAAACACCCGCTCTGGAAATTAATAAGTATCCTTTCTTTCAAGATGTCTAAAGGAACAGTTTGAACTTCTCTAAGCACTAATGGAAGCAGTATTACAAATCTTCATGTTTGAAGAAGAGATATTAAGGATATGAACTATAGTAACAATTAACCTGCCTTTAATATGTCTGTCTGTAAAGTCGTCCACTCGAATATTAGTTGGATCTTCAACCATTCAAAATCTTTAGGGAGGAGAGAGAGGCTTAATAGGTAAGAATAGGAGTGAGTTAATTTGTCCTTTTCATCCTTCCCGTGCTGAAAAAGAATGAATGCAAAACGTGCACGAACGTACGGCACAATCACCCCATTATTGAATGCGAAAACATATTCATAGCAATCAGAAAGATGGGACCAAGATGAGGACCCATTACTCTTCTATATTGAGAGAGCTATTATTGAGGATCTCTCAGATCTCATAAAATCTCATATTTCCCAAGCCAAGGGAAAGACTGAGACAGAGACAAATGAAATATACATCCCTATCTACATTAAATCAAAGACAATAATAAAAATATTCCGTTCATTGAGATATGGTAGTCTTTTCTTTAGTCGCTTTAAGGGCTCCTTCTTTCCACGAACGATTCGCGAGAACAATGAGATAAAGAGGAAACTCGAACGCTCGGTGTTTACACCCCTACCCTGAAAGGCGGCTTGACGAATACCAATGTAAACATATTTATGGAAACAGACATTTCCTATTGCTATAGAATGAGAAATATTGAATAACATACATAAGGAGTGTCACTCATAGGAAATCGAAGATTTTTATAGCTCATAAAAATCGGTTAAATCCAATAATTATGTAGATACATTCTTTATACCATTAGTATTAAAAAGTGCATGATGCAGCTAGTCAAATGATTTTAGTGCCTAACACAGCTTTTCCGATAAAGGTGAAAGCATACTTACTAACTATATTATCTGCTATTTCCAACAGGAAATGATTCAACTTGCAAAAAAAATCGATAATCCAACCCATCATGGTCTTAGGATTCTCAGTAAGCTCCGTTAAGAAGAAAATTTATAGTGTTGCGGATTCGTTAGTTTAGGTAATTTACCTACTTTCCCCTTATAGTTACCGTTTTTCTATTCTTTTAGAGTTGTTTTCAGAAAATCTCTCTTTTCATTGTCAGATTGCAAATAATTTTAAATAATATATAAAAATACGAATAGATTGGAGAGAGAATGATTTTTAAGGGTGTATTAAAAAGATTTGTAAAACATAAATGGGGCCGCAACTGAAACGTTACGGAAACAAATGAGACAAGGTTGCCCTCTCTCCTCTAATCGTTTTGTGATAATTTGTACGTTAAGGGACGTATAAATATTTTGAAACAAAAAACGAAAAAGCTTAAAATGAATGGAACTAGATGTCACTGTATCGGGTTTCCTGATAATATGGTAGTAATAGTTGAGTCAGAAACCAACAGAATGTTAAAGATTCTACATGAATCTCTGTAGAAATGCAAACAACATATAAACAATAAGTAAACAAAAACCATTTTACAGTTGCCTACAAGAATGGGAAATACAGAAACAAATAACAAAATAACCAACTAGAATATTGAAAGAGTAAAGCTAATTATGATAATAGAATCTTGACAGCCTTCCATTGCAACCTCTAACCGGCACACATATAGATTTTAAAATAAGGAAAAAAAATTGCTAAAGCATTCCTCTGGAGTATTTTGCTTTATGGCAGTGAATCTTGGAATTTAGAAAGACCGAGATAACCCGTTATGAATCAGTAGAAATGAGGAAATAGAGAAAAATGTTGAACATAATAAATGAACTGAATAAATCTAGAAATCTTAAAACAATCGAGCGACGAGAGACAACCGGGGATTGAAATGGAAAAAAGAGGGTCAGTTTCTTTTGTCTTGTACGGAGACACAAAAGGCTGATTAAAGTAGTTTTAGACGGAAAAGTGTTAGAAAAAAAGGAAGAGGAAGACCGAGAAAAAACTTCGTATATGACTTCCAGGTAATAATAAAAGTGAATTGATACCATGACCTCAAGAGAATGGCAGATGACGAGATCTCCAGGATAATGTGTACATGGCGATGTAGTGTCAAAAGGACATAGCGATGATAACAATTATGATATAAAAATAAATAATTCTTACAATAATCAATCTAAAAAGAGCAGTAGTTTCAATTCAATGCGACAAGGTGAATATTGGGGCAACATTGGAGTGCGTATTACAGAAAAGCGCCTTATCGAAGAAATGAGAACTTTTCGATGAGAGCGACGCGAAACGGAGGAAGCAGAGAACACGACGAAAAAAATCCCACGATAGGAATTAGAGGGGAGAAGAAAAAATTACGCCAACAAAAGAAAAGCAAGAGTGCGTCGTGGTAATAGCCAAGAATGAAAAATTCAAGAAAAGAAGCGAGGGAAAAAAAAGAAGGAGAACGGATTCGGAAGAGAGAAGCAGGGAAAGGTCAACGGAATTATGCTCTCCAAGGAAGAGAGGGAAAATAAGAGAATGAATTGAATGGGACGTTAAATGCCTCCAATTTGAAAATAATGGATAAATTTAAGATGTTACAGCAAGAAGAAGACGAGGAAAATTTTAGAGAACATAGAGAGGCGTGTGATAGTGGAATCTGACGATATAAAAGGGAAATAAAAGAGAAAATCGAGAGGTTAATGACACGGAGGCGTATGGGGGGCGAGGATGGGGGGCAATAATACAGGTGGCTGAGGTATTTTCGTTGGCACATTCGACGAAACAGGGGTTTTGTCTCTTATAATTAAGCTAACGGGATACAAGAGACTTTGATACTGTTTTGCCATCTAAGAACACCTCAAAGGATTTCATTAAAAATATAATTATGAAAGTCGTAAATGAAGCAGAGACTAATTATTCGAGAATAAGTAAATAATCGATACTCTCGTTAATGTAATATTAATAAAGGCGTGTATCTTTCAAGGGTGAAATCATTGTTTCACCATAAAAATCTTGCATGGAATTGAAGGTAACAATGAAATCTAAATGAGAGGAATTTACTAAATGCTGAAGAATACAAACTAGTGCTTGTCGTCCCGGGATACTGCCTTCCAGGAATCCCGGCATCGCGCGGGTTGAGCTAATTTCCTGTTTCCCGGAAAATCTCGGTTTTTACCTTCTAGTAAGCTAAATTCCCTTCTGAGAGTATCTCCCACTTCCGTAGAAGCAGAAAGAGCATTCTCCTGACCTTTTTGTTACCAATATACGCTCATCTGTAAATGATCAAGGCGTCAAAACACTATGTTTTTTGAAGATTTACAACAAATCAACTAATAGTTTAGTTTAATAATCAACAAAAAGGTTTTACCAGTGTAGTCCCATATGGTTTTGTGATTTTGAGGGACATGCGGAAAACTGTTTAATTTTTACCACTATAATTTTTTACATTACACAACATAGTATTTAAAAATTACTTCTGTTTTCAATTTCTGACATGACAGATTAAAACAAAGAATTCATTATTCCGGTTAAAAGATGAGAAGAATGAAAGAATAAAAAATTAAAAGAATTTGTATCATTTCTCCTTCAATTTGACTAAAAATTTTAATCCCAGGAAATTCCCGGGATCCCGGGATCGGCAATTTTTTCATTTCGGAATTTTGGGATTGTTAAAAATTCGGAAAATGACAAGCTCCATCACAAACAATATGACGAAGCAAAAAAGAAGATGACAGTATTCAATTGAGACTTTTAACTGGCAGTTCTTTTTAATTGTGCGTTCAAAATTTATTCATAAGGAAGAAAAACAAAACGATCCATCCTTAATAATTCCGTTTCGACTCTGCAACGATATTTACTCCATCTGTAACTATTTATACAATGTTAGCTATTAAATTTTAATCGTAAATATGATGAAAATTGAATGTCAGTATGCTTCTACCCATTTAAAATTTTCGTTTGTAATAAATGGATAGAGCGCAGCAATGTTTGTTTTGCAGAAATTTGAAGGACTGTGGAGTGCACGGGGAATTGCGCAATTAATTGCGCTCTTTCAAATGAATCGACATCAAACGTAATGTCATCGCAAAAACGAGATGTACTTTTTTACCGATCGACGCATAAACGAAAAAAGTATTCATATTTGTGCAGGCCAACTCTGACTTCATCCAAATTGATATTTAAGCACCCCAAAGTTTTGATTACGTTCATAACTCTAGAATATGACATGTAAAAATCCATATATGAAAAATATTGAGTATAGTGAAGATGCCAACGATGGGGAAATGAGGAAGTGTAATAAAAGTAATTCGATATGGTAGTAATAGTTGACTCAGAAACCAACAGAATGTTAAAGATTCTACATGAATCTCTGTAGAAATGCAAACAACATATAAACAATAAGTAAACAAAAACCATTTTACAGTTGCCTACAAGAATGGGAAATACAGAAACAAATAACAAAATAACCAACTAGAATATTGAAAGAGTAAAGCTAATTATGATAATAGAATCTTGACAGCCTTCCATTGCAACCTCTAACCGGCACCCATATAGATTTTAAAATAAGGAAAAAAAATTGCTAAAGCATTCCTCTGGAGTATTTTGCTTTATGGCAGTGAATCTTGGAATTTAGAAAGACCGAGATAACCCGTTATGAATCAGTAGAAATGAGGAAATAGAGAAAAATGTTGAACATAATAAATGAACTGAATAAATCTAGAAATCTTAAAACAATCGAGCGACGAGAGACAACCGGGGATTGAAATGGNCGTTAAACGCAGCAATACCCAGCGACTCCAAATAACACAAAGAGAATGGAACGCTGAATGCTTGGCATCGAAGGAAGAGGCAGGAAACGTAATACATGGGTATGAATGATGACAGGAGTAACAGAGGTCATTGATAAAATACAGTCCCTAAAATGGATGTGGGCAGGATATGTGGCCAGAAGAAAAGACAACCGTTGGTCGCCGGCAGTTCTCAACTGGACACCAAAAAAATATGAAGAGGCCAAGAAGAAGACCAATGAACCGATGAAACAGAGACATCGTGAAGTACCTAGAGATTACTTGGCAGGGAGAATCTCAGAATAGATAAACTTGTAAAACGCTTGGGGAGGCCTAAATTCGACGTCGGATTTGAAATGGCCGATGATCGTCTATTTTGTCCTGCTACCAAATCTTAACGAATGAAATACTTATAGTTGGTCTTTTGGTACTGGATAGAAAAAATACATCTTTTATACACTTTTGTCTCAGTCTTGTTCATATGAAAGCTACTGACAATGAGATATGAGTTACGCTGAAGATTGACATTAATTAAAGTTTCTCCTTATGCAACGTTACGAAAAGTGTTACTCATAGAATGAGTGTGCTTCATCTACGTGGGCTTGTTCCGCTTACAGCATTCTGTCTCAGTGAAAAAAGCAATGGAAAACTACCTCACTCCTCATTTTGCCTAGTAAGCCTCATTTCCTTCTCCTAGCTCTTTGTAGCTGATGTTAGAAGGAATGAGGTCCCAACCGGCCTTCGGGCCGGATACTTTACAGTGTTTCAGATGATCCATTCAATAATTTGCTTGCAACAAATTCACATTATATGGGAGCGAAACGTAGTATCACTGCGGAATGTGATATCCAAAAGAGTGAAATTGAAGTGCATATGCAGGGTATCGCAATCATAATTAACCACTGCTGTGTTCAGATGTCAAAACCGCGACGCACCTATGGCGTCGAAAATCCCGTATGGACTAACGCTGGGTTACCGGAGTGAAAAATGACGATCCGAAAAGAGCGGGAGAAGGGAATTGGACTTTGGTTATTAGTATGCACACCGTCGTTCACGGTTCGATGAGTCATTTGCCTAAATAATAGACTTTCCCTCAGTTATTCCAATTATGGCGACTAATCCCTCCGACGAATTAATGTTCCATTTATTCGGACCGATGAGTGCACAACGATTCAAAACTAAGTTCATCGAGAGATTATTTCTATTGATTAAAGTTTTCCCGGAGGATTCGCATGTGCTATAATCAGGGGATGCTGTAATTGCATGAGAAGCATTAAATCTGCTGGTGCGAAAGTAATTTAATAATCGTGTCGAAGGAATCCATTAATCAGAGTCTCAATCAACGCTTCTCATAATTGATTCCTCTTACTCTCACCTTCGCTTCCTCTTACATTAATTTCTACTCTTTCGCCTTTCGTATCTCCTCCATTCAAACGCTCAGCCATCCCACCATTTATCCTGATCTCACGTAAAAAAGGCGTTTTTATCAGCACAGCCTGTATTAATAATGAGCTTCTCTCCTTCATCTCCTTATGGAAGTTTTATCTTCGGATCGCCGTATCTCAAAAATCGCTCCCCCTCTCAATCTATTTTCGCCCTTATGAAAGAGTCCACCTTTAAGGACAGGAATGAGAAAAGTGTATCTTTCATTTAGGTCCATCTCAGTTTTCTTCGTGGCCCTGATAATACGGAAGCTTTTGAGGTATGAGAAATGTCGAGCGATGGAATTTATCTTGCTCACTCCTAATTCAGGGTTTTCAAAAATTTTAGTGATTGGGGTCATGGTGATCCTACTAATGTGGACATTTTCTAAGCCTAGTAAGCAGTTAAACAAGGATATTGAGGTAAACAAAGATAAATTAACTCACTCTTCACCTTGCCTAGTCATTCCCTCTCTATGTCATTTGGTAGTTAATGCTTCAGGGTCATTCTTAACCAGCATTTTGATTGAATACTTTAGGACAGATTTTATGATTTAGTTATTCTCTAAATCTTGCGTGTCCCGAATTATTTGCCAGTTCCTTTACATTCAGAAAGGTAGTCTTTCTACTTTAATCAAAAGCGACGAATTTTCTTTGCACTACCTCGTCATGATCTCTTCTTTCCTGAAGTCCTTCTCATCTCAATATCGGGTCCACTCCTTTACCTCCCTCCATCTAATCGCACATTTAGAAAGACGCAATGATAGCCCAAAAATGAATTCACTTCCACCAAAATGCGCGGTAACGAACGTTATGTATGTAACGAGTTTTCAATGAGTAAACATAATTAGGTCAGAATGAATTAAACGAGTATCTGGCGGACAAAGAAGATAAGTAATCGGCAATGACATAAGCCATATTCCGGTGTATGACATGGTGTGCATGCACTGTGACTCTACTTCCCTAATTGATTACTTTCGCCTGTCGTTCGATAAGAAAATGAACTCTTGAATCAACTTCTTTGGCTTCTATTAACCTGATATTTTTCGCAGTATAAGAAAGGTCTATGCATCAGGGAGGGCACATAATATCTGCTTCATCTTCTAAAACCTTTATTTCTTTTTTATCATTACTTATTTTATTTCTTCTCCATTGTTAACCCCATCATTTAATTTGTATAATAACTTACAATTTTGGACCTTAGCGAATTCCTTCCGAAAATCCAGAAATATAGCACTGACTCTCCTTCGATCTTCAGCAGATTTTAAGGCATCATGAACTAATAACTCAAGCTAAAACTCGCAAAAACGTTTCCCACGAAAAACCGTGTTGATTTCTAACTATGAATGTAGAAGTCTCCAGAAGACCCATTAAAGAGCTAGCAACTATATTTTTCATTATTTTAATCGTTCAAAGACGTTAAACGGATGGGCTATAACGCACCTGATTCTCGTTTAAGCCACTTTTAAATATCGGAGAGACACTCGCAATTTTCCAATCTTTCGGGGCCTTACCTATGCCCATAGACATTTCAAATATTACTTCTTTCTCAAATGTTTAATGATCTCGTCTTCTCTGAATGTGATTTTCGACATCACCTCAGGCCGATCAATTTTCGCTAAGGTACCTTATGTACTATCGGACGTGAATGTATCATGGAAATAACTACTTAAGGTACTTGATGTGCCCTTGGCTTCGTTAATTATACTGCCGCTAATATCTTTTAACGGACCAACAGTTTACCCTTTACCTCACACCTCGAGCACTTATGGCCAAAAGGCTTCTGTGTTCTCATATATTATTCACATAAAATCTTCCTTTTAAATTGATGGAGGGCATATCGCTCACACCGTTTCCGATATTGCTTGTTTTTAATCTCTCTTAACTTTACTTTAACCCATGATGATATTGTTTAGGTTCTACGCAGCGGCTTTTAATTTCAAATGTAAGCACCTCCGTTTCTTTAAGTACTTCCCTTGTCTCTATATTATACCATCTAGGTTCATTATTTTTATTTGTATATTTAGAGGATATAAAATTATCGATAAGGTTGGACGTTCGAAAAAAGTCCAATTTTTCTAGGTATTTAAACAGATCGCGCGCGTTTCGTATATCAGAGAGTTACATGCAAGTCCATTACGATATCCCATAAAATTCTTTTAGCACATGCAGACATTGAAATAAAAAGGTAGAATTTAATGGATAATGTTGGAAAAAAAGAATGCAAGAATAGTGAGTGAACTGGAAAGCATTTTCAACGGAAGAAAAGAATGTTTACTCCTAAAGGGTGAAAGCTCGATGAGTAATTTTTGCATTCGAAAACCTTCCTTCGTTCCATATTTCTCTGCCAACCAAATCGTCCTTATCTAGCTATTGCGAAGCTGAATTATCTGAAAAAACATTTCTTTGATACGCTAAATTCATTATCATTAATAATTATTTTTATAACATTATTGCCTTTACTACGTTAGGGAAACTAAATTATATCGAAGAAAAGACTCTTCTTTAGAGGGATCAAAATTATTCCAGTCGCAATCTTTACGTATCTTATTCTTTTATTAAAAATGGAGACCTAACAATATATTTCCGAAATATTACAGCTCTGTAAAAGAAAGTTTGCTCGTTGCATAGCGGGTGGTTTACACAATAAATTTTATTCCCTCATCGAATCGCCCGAATGCTTACAAATGTGAAAAGGAAACGTAAATCAATAAGAATTATGTGACACGGATACATGTATATCAACTTCTTATCTTGGATAAGCCCAATATAATGACGAGCACTGAAAATACCGTGGAATTTCTTTTTCGAAAATTGGCCGCAAGGGCTAACGAGCGACCCGCAAGTGGCAGCACAGTAACGCCAAAGTGGCCTTAGTTTGAATGCCCATCATAAACCACTCTGAGGGAATGAACCTCCGGAGTACGACAAGTGTCTTTCACAAACTCACGAAGAGGCGAAGGTCATCGAGGCAATACGTTGTCGCTCAGAACGCCTCAAACGTGCTTCAATCTCAAGCTCGATTGTTACTGCATTTCTATCTTGAAGGCGTTGTGCTTGAGCCACGTGCATTTGCGAGAATGTTTTTGAGAGCTCATTGCAGCAGCGATGAGGATATGGTTGTTTGCGGCTCGTTCCACTGCGAGAATCACTCTGAAATTCGAGTGACGTTTCTTCTTCCAAAGAAATTCACTTCTTTTCAAAATATCCATCTTCGTTTTTCAGCAAATTTTATTTGCGCATTTTCCGAACGTATTTCAAACAAAAAGTTTGCGACTTCCATCATAGTTGCCAAAACATGCAATGAAAAAGGTACTCATGCTACAGAATGGGTACATGGGTACCCAGAGAAGAGAAAAAAAAAATAATTTGGTACCCAGAAAGAAAGAAAACTTGGAAAAATTAATCTGATAATTCCACTCGTAAATTTGTTGAAAGTAATTCTTAATTCCTATTTCATGCAATTCTGAATTCGCTTTGTTATTCATCTTTTATTAATCTCTTCAGAAAGTTGCACGTATTCCAAGCATAATTCACACAACATAAAAATGTTTGCGGCTTGCAGCATAGTTACCGGAACATTATATAAAAGAGGTATCAATTCAATAGAGAAGAGAACTTGACAAACTTAATGTGATAAGTCCACTTCTACGTATGCTAAATGTAATATTTATTTCCAATTTCATGCAATTCTGACTTCTCTTTATTACTTATCTCTTATTATTATCTTTTTTATAATACTGAGACACTGAGACATATTTATTAGAATATAATTTTGAGTAAATTCTCTTTTATCGAAGAACAAAAGAACGTATTGTTCCAATAAATCAAGAATGTTGCTAATTTTTCGTCTAGAAGGCCTTTCTTCCTATCTTAATCCTTCTATGATTATGTATACACTTCCTTAATGTAATTACAATCGACTTACGTTAAAAGAACTATACAACGGCAACTATAAAGATGAGTCACCAAATAAGCAAACCCAATTGCACTTTGAACGTACAAACTTAAAAACGGGGCTCCCAGATAGCCAAGTGGGCAACGCGTTCGACTTCGGTGAAATCGGTCCCGGGTTCGATTCCCGGTGGGGGATCACGTGCAAAATGACATTAGCTGTCGAGGCACTTTTAACAATACTACTACCAACTAATACTTGAGAAATGGTATAAATGCTTTACAAGGAGATTATAAAATTGTATGAGAAATTATATTTATTTGAAATCACTGTTGGTAAGTGATTGTGGTTGATGGGAAACATTGTTATATGTTGATATTCTGTATTAGTGTATGAAAGGATTTTGAAGAAATGGTGTATTGGGTATTTAAGTGGATTTTTAAATGTACATGCTGTTGTACATGCTGTATATATCTGTTTTAGAATAAAATTGTTGTAAACTGCAGCTACTGAAATTGTGAATTTGTAACCATATGTTATCGTAATATTAAGTCCTAGCTTTTTCAATTGTAAACATAAAATCATATACAGTTGTATCGTAGCTGTTTAAATTTTTTATTAGTAAGTTTTTTTAAATATTGTGGTTAATGGACGGGATGACTATTCACAAATCTATACGTTTTTATATGCAACTTAAGTGTTGGTTGTAGAATATGAATAATGTAACGTCATCATCTGACCTAGTGTCACCCTGCTGTATAATTATACAATGATTAAAAAATATCCAACATAAAACAACAATGAAAGAAAGAAGAAAATACTTAAGTTTTTAATATTTAAGTAATTTTGTAATAACAGCAAAATCAATCTAAAAAATTGAACTTTACATAGGTATTTACAATTTTACCAACGGTTACGTCAATTTAACAATCAAGAAGAAGAAAATATGTAAAGAAAATAGTTTATTCGTATTGACTTGAGGAATAATCACTTGTGCTTAGACTTCGGGTACTTTTATTACCACTAGAACATACAAACGATACTACATAACTATTTTTGGTCTCCCTCGGAAAATATTATCATTTACTTCTTTGCCGGCAAAGTAGTACAGGAGAAAAAATATCCTTGGCTTTCTAACATTCCAAGCAATTAAAACAAATCAAGGAAAGATTACATAGTGGACAGCGTCAGCCTTCACTTAGTGGAACCTTCTAATATTATTCATGGCGAAATATTGTTCCATTTTTATTTCGCATGAATAATGTAAGGAAATATTATACCATTTCCTACTAGTCACATAGTCAATCTGAGAATAGTAACTAAAGTTCTAATCACAGCAACAAATTAGGCGACATAGACGCAAAACGTACCATATGTTAATCTAATTTCCTAAACCGAACGCGTCCAAGTATCGAAGTTTTATTTACGCGCATTAATTTTGATTCGAGTTTATAAAGTTGCTCGCCGGAGAACCTTGGCATAACAGTGTAAGGCACTTTAATCCGAAAGGGGAGGAGTTGGCCGTCACAAGTTTCACAAGTAGTGCCCACGCCATCCATATTACATATCGGAGCTGGAATTAGTCTGCGGCCGTATTAGGCGTCTCTCGAGAGAAGACCGAGCAATTGCTTTCGCATCGCAAACTGCCGCTTTCCCCCGATTCGCTCACATCAAATTTTTAACTTATCGGAAACCAGACTTCTCTCGCTCTGTTACTCGTAACGAAGAAGAAACTCGTCGTTAAAAATGTATAAAGTACTGCCCCACTAACTAGAGCCATTCGTTTCTACTCGCGGTCTCCATCTCGAACATTCCGCATTTCGGACACTGCGCTCCCATTATATCCGACGAAAGAATTGTGAACTCAGTTTTGCGATGCAGGAAAACTCATTTCGGCCGGGAAATACGCGCGAGAGGATTCAAATTTAATTGATAACGATGTGAAGGAAAGATGTGATGTTCACAGTGTATTATTTAGTTAAATACGCTTCCGGTAATAGTTTTGGTTTATATATTACCACAACTACAAATGTCGAATGGATTACTTTTAACGAATGTCATTCTATTTGTTGACATAATTCTAGTCATATCAAATATACAAATATCAAAGAAAGATTTTTTATTTTCACCAAGACGAAATAGAAAAATCTTTCCTTAATGACCCTAATTTAATAATTAAATAGCGAAAATGTTTCAACTAATAACATTTACTTTTGGCTTGAAAACTACTGTGGTATATAGCAGCAGAAAACTTGAACGATGACAAGCCCTTTAGAACTATAGGAAATTCAAGAATAAAAACAGACACTTCACACTTCCAACTTAGCAATATTACTTTTTACCAGTAATTCTCCTTTTTATTTTAGTAATGATTATTATAATTACGATATAAATAATATTCTTTTTAATGCAAAATTGAGACTACAGGATGGATGCGAGAAATACCTATTCCCATCTATTCTGTCGTCAGTTGAAATTACAAAGAATGTATTTACATAAATATAGTGTATTAATGTAACCACTAAATTAAGCACAGATTTAGGTGATATGAGATATACTGGTGCAGCCGCGATTTTTGCAGAACTAACGCAACACAAAAGATCAAAAAGTGAAAATGAATTTAAAATATTAACCTGGATATAATGATATCATGCGAATTAATTACGACTATTAATCTATCAGCTACGCAGCCAAGTAATAGTTATTTTATCCTCCACTTCTTTTCAAAATATCCATCTTCGTTTTTCAGCACATTTTATTTGCGCATTTTCCGAACGTATTTCAAACAAAAAGTTTGCGACTTCCATCATAGTTGCCAAAACATGCAATGAAAAAGGTACTCATGCTACAGAATGGGTACATGGGTACCCAGAGAAGAGAAAAAAAAAATAATTTGGTACCCAGAAAGAAAGAAAACTTGGAAAAATTAATCTGATAATTCCACTCGTAAATTTGTTGAAAGTAATTCTTAATTCCTATTTCACGCAATTCTGAATTCGCTTTGTTATTCATCTTTTATTAATCTCTTCAGAAAGTTGCACGTATTCCAAGCATAATTCACACAACATAAAAATGTTTGCGGCTTGCAGCATAGTTACCGGAACATTATATAAAAGAGGTATCAATTCAATAGAGAAGAGAACTTGACAAACTTAATGTGATAAGTCCACTTCTACGTATGCTAAATGTAATCTTTATTTCCAATTTCATGCAATTCTGACTTCTCTTTATTACTTATCTCTTATTATTATCTTTTTTATAATACTGAGACACTGAGACATATTTATTAGAATATAATTTTGAGTAAATTCTCTTTTATCGAAGAACAAAAGAACGTATTGTTCCAATAAATCAAGAATGTTGCTAATTTTTCGTCTAGAAGGCCTTTCTTCCTATCTTAATCCTTCTATGATTATGTATACACTTCCTTAATGTAATTACAATCGACTTACGTTAAAAGGACTATACAACGGCAACTATAAAGATGAGTCACCAAATAAGCAAACCCAATTGCACTTTGAACGTACAAACTTAAAAACGGGGCTCCCAGATAGCCAAGTGGGCAACGCGTTCGACTTCGGTGAAATCGGTCCCGGGTTCGATTCCCGGTGGGGGATCACGTGCAAAATGACATTAGCTGTCGAGGCACTTTTAACAATACTACTACCAACTAATACTTGAGAAATGGTATAAATGCTTTACAAGGAGATTATAAAATTGTATGAGAAATTATATTTATTTGAAATCACTGTTGGTAAGTGATTGTGGTTGATGGGAAANATATTTTAAAAGCCGTAAATAAAATCGTTGTCAGTGGACGTCAAAATAAGCTCTGATCTGGTATCACGGTGCGGATATTATTCGTCATTTAGGCATTATATTTCCCCACTATGCAGATATCATATTCAGCTCCGAGCGCAAAATGTGCCTTTCTCATCCAATTTGCGTTGGTTAGTTACATTCATTCTCCTCTTGCAATGGCGTTCTCTTTGAGTGTAACTCTGCGGATATAATGGCGAAAATTCAATTCATCGGTTCGCGGATGGGTCACTGGAAGGAGGCGACTGCGAAGGAAAAACTTCCGCACTATTTAAATCCATCGACGTAATCATCTGTTAGCTTTCAATTAGCCCCTAAAGTTTGTTTTACCATCGAAAATTTCGTGCTGTTTTTCGTTCAGACTCTGATAACTCGATCGCAATTTTTGCTGCTGTCAGCGCTCTCCTCTCCACTGATGAGTGCGCCATCATCGCTTTAATAGCGTCAATGAGCCCCGTTTTTTTCCTTTCTTTGCATAATTGGATTCGATAATTATTTCCAAGATGGATTGAATTTTTTAATTACAGGCCTCTTTTTCCTCCGCCGACGTTTTTAATTAACGTGTCATCCATGTAAAACTAGTAATCATCCCTTCGATCGCCTACATAAAAGGTTATTTCGAGGCCTAATTTTATTTTTCCTTCGCTTTCCGAATATTTACGATCCCTCGCTTTTCGTAAATTGTGCGAATTATTTATGACGCCTAACAGCGATTCGTGACGATGTCACGTTCAGATAAATGATTTAAACTCCTGGAAGCACTTGAGCATAGATATAGAGATGATTTCGAAATAAATGGTTTCGATATCGAATCTCTCAGTAAGTTATGACCAAAAATATCGTTGCCTTCGTAAGCATTTTACGCATGCATCGGTTTGTATTCATGCACCGCCGTTGTCATTCCGATGTGAAATCGCCAAAAGAGATGTAAATTTTGCTATAGAATAGGGATGAGTGATATTTAGGTTAGTTTGTAAAGATTGAATAATTTTATGGATACACGACAGCTAACTATAACCCTGGATTCAATATTATCAACCAGCTTTCACAATTGGATGTAAAGGAGTTTAATATTGCAATTTCTACATCTCACTTAAGCAGCTTCTACAGGTCCTGAGTAGGTCACAATCAGAGCAAGACCGCAGTCACACGAATTCCAGATCTGATTATTACATTATAATATTAATAGGGTGAGATTGAGACAACCAAGACTCTTCATACATCAATCCCTTCGTCCTATTAGATTTAAAACAGATACCTTGAAAAATGTAGAGAGAAGACTATTTTGTGGGTATAAAAACCTAAATTTTGGATTTAGAAAAAAATACACCATCAGCAAAAAATTCCCCAATGGGGTTTGTAAAAAATCCGCGAAAACTACTGATAGTTAACTAAGTTTTAAGAAAAAGGAAGGTTAAATCAGATACGTAAAGTAAGACAAATGGTGCTGTCAGACGATTACTTCGACAAAACAAACAGACATTAATGATTTTAAAAAATAAACAAAATTACATTATAAAATAAAAGTGATTATGTTACAAAAAAGGTTGGTTTCAAAATAGCAATAAAAAGACTGAACATAAATGTACGTAAATAAAAGAGTTCACCACTGGTGACCAGTTTTATCAATCTTAAGAGATAAAGTTAATCAATTATCATGATACTAGGTTGAAAACGACAAAGATATTTGGAAAAACGGTTTTAAAATATTTCAATATATAAACATAATTTTACCTGTCCAGATAAATGCTTGTCAATGAGAAAAATGTACGGGTATGATGAGTATGTGATATGAGTATATGATATGTATGAGAAAAACCGGATATATGGTTAGAGGATAGAAATGTTATTATAGGGCTGAAAGATTGAAAGAGGTGTGCATTTAGTGGTGCAATCGTAGTGGGTTAAAGGAGTGTGAGTTCATTTCCAAACATTTTCCTTTGTTAGATTAAGACATGATTGCGGAACTCTCTCTTATTGCTATGCATGGAAGACGAGTTTTTTTACCTGAAGGAAGTGAGTTCCTAAGCGGTTTGGCTGTGAATGTTTTGTGGAATATTTCAGTTCTATGCTTGGAAATCAAGATTGTTTCAAATCCTCTCGTATTGTGGTCATAATCAGCATCTAGGGACACAAATAAAAAAATACTTCAAGGAGACCCCGTGGATTAAAATTTATATGTGGAACATAATGAGTTGAAACAATAAACGCATAGCCTGGGACGAATTTACCCGCAAGTTCTATGTGAAATATAACATTCTAGCAGTGTCATGGATTTATGACAATGAATAATTTTTCAAATAATGGTTATAATGTTATGATTTTTGTACTTACAGACTTGGAGCTTGAGTATTATTTTCTGATTACATAGTGTAAAAATTGACTGAGTATAGTCTTTTTAGTTCTATCATTGAAAATCCATTTAAAAAGTGATCATTTATATACTCTTGGTATTGCTTAAACAATATTTGGAGTAGGTAGTTTGATATGAGATGATATTAGCAATAGTATTATTTGATATCCTTTTAACGTATTATCAAACTATAGTTATACTATTATCTAGTAAAAGCATCTCTAGCGGGTCACATGAGGCCCGCTAAAATTTACACTGCGGCCCGCAATGGGTTTTGTAATGAATTCTTATTACCGAAAATCCATAATGTATGTAAGTTGAGAATAAAAGAAAGTTTTTAGGAAATAGTTCTCTAGAAAAATTATTAATACTAATTCAAATTTAAATCAAAATGACAATAACTTGTAAATGGAATGATGCAACAATTATCGCTATTTAATAACTGATTTAACTCATACTCATATTTTTTCATAATAATTTTCTTTTATGCAGCTACAAAATAAATTTCATTTTCACAGCATTTTTCATCTGCCGCCCGCAATCATTTTCTTCACATTCATGCATCCCTCTCCTTCCTTCAACTTATGCAGCCCTAATCTAGAGTGATAATATTTCAACTTGGCTTCGGTCTAAACGAACCTTGGTTTTAATAATAAATGTACAGAGAGAATGAATGTGAGGATGCAAGTTTTTAGTGAAGACTGATGTACTCGATTGAGTGAACGACTTCAGGTTAATCATAAAACAGTGCTGGTGGATGACTCTACGCACACCTATGGAACCAATGAAGTGCGAGGGATTAGAATTAAATAAAAAACGAGATATGAGATAGGTAACTGAGGTATGACCATCTCCATCTTATTGAATAATAACGAAAATTATATTTCATAGAAGAAGCACACGAAGGAATTAATTGCTGATGAAATTGACTATGTGAGGAGCATAAGAGACCCATCTAATCTTTCTTCACCATAAGGATACAGCGGTGTAAACGTCGAAATTTTAGCTGCTATTCACAGCGATGAAAATTAAGACGTTTTATCGGAAGCACAATGCAGTGGAATTGTTTCAGTTTTTTTCCCAGGGTACTGTTAAAGCAACAAAAGTCTTTAAAGAACTACAATCTGCCCCAGGAATTGTTTATTGAGAAAATCTGACGTTGATAACAAATATACGCCGTAAATGATGCAGCACGCAAAACTTGTTGTAATGTGGGTTGCATAATCGTCAGGATATAAAGCTAAATAGAACTCAAAAGCTACAGAAATCGCGCAATTGAGTTACTTTGGAGTAATATTTATAAGAGATATCATAATTTCCGAAAATTCTCATAATCATTAACTTTTGTTTAATTTTCGTTGGTCATCAGCAAATAGATCTGAACAGTTGCTTAAAGTGTCCTCTGAAAATTCCTCCGTTTTTCGGTCCGAAGGTCGGTTTAATCCACACCAGTCAACTATCAGTCACCAAAAGCTCGGGAAAGAGAATGAGGCATACCAGACATTATGAGGAATGAGGTAGTTTGCCCTTCCTTTTCTCACAGAGTCATGATGATAAAAATGGAAAGTGTCTAAGTGCGGCATAGTGACCCTCTGAATAATATCTTTCTTAACAAACACTAGGAGTGACCTAAAAGAATACAACTTATCACCGGTAGCATATCAAATTTTTTTTCTTCTTAGTTATGAACAAGATTGAGGAAAAGATTATTAAAGATTTATATTTGTTTATTCTTGGCCCAGAGAGAAAAGAAAGCAATCAATCCATGAAGATAGTATTATACGACCAGTCTAACATCCTAATATGACTTAGGGATCATGGTAGAAAATTATTTATAAACTTTTTGAATTATATCACATTCTCATATTTTATCACATTTTAATTATCACAA
>KZ308252.1:1426488-1472625 GCA_000376725.2 Ladona fulva | reverse complement strand
TTTCAGTCAGATGTTTATTCAGTCATATGGTTATTTTATATGATTTTCATAAAATATTCAGCAACATCTATCGATAAGTATGATTTTAAAATATTCATTATTGTCATAGATATATATATTTAAATGTAATTTTATTCATTCCATTGCTCCAATGTTAAAATAGCACCAGTTTTGATGACCATAAATTACAACGTACCTCGCAGTTGCAATATTTTCCTTAAGAAAGAAAACTTCTGAAGAAGATTCTGAATTTTATTGCCGTTCTGGTTTCATGACAATTATCAATGCTACAGATTGTTTTTCTCTCGCATCTATGTAAATCTTAAATAAAGGATGTGAGGGATGGCCTTATAAGGCAGTAAATCTTCGCTCGGGGCGATGCAGGCAGAAGAAGAGCGATGGGTGCCCGGAGGGGATAACTTACCACTTAACTTTCATAGAAAGCATATTAACATGGATAAATTAAATCTAACCCGCGATTAAATCCCACGCCAATTAATATCATGTAGATGCGTCTTTACCGTTCGTGATTAGTGGTCGCCAAGCAAAGCAGAAGTTGGAAGCGTCTCCGTTCTGGGTGAAGTCCCACGACGAAGCGGTAAGCGCGAATTGCTTCAAAGACAAATGGCTGCTGGATGGAAGTAAAATTAATCACTGAAGGAATTGAGGGAATGATTTAGAATTAATGATTATGCTCCGCGACAGCAGAAAGGAATGGAATATTTAAGTGGGAAGACAAAAGAGAGAGAGTAGGTAATTATGAATTTCGTAGATTAAGACAGAGTGCATAGCGAATAAGCGGATGACATGCCCTCTTAACAAGTAAGCAGTGAACTATTTAAAATATGGGTCTATGGTGAATAACAAATCTTGCACTACATATTGCGTTTGAGCTCGAGGTGGTTAGGTATGTTAAAATAAACCGATAATGTTTCATTATAAACTAATCAATATAACCCCGATACATCAACACCAGCCAGATTCGTGAGTAGGGATAGGTTAAATTTCCGACGCATTTCCGATTACAATATTTTAAAAATGATTGCAGCATTCACAAGTTCTTTCGGTTAATATGTTTTCAATCAGAACGTATTTATTGCTTCTTATTTTATAATCGAACCAAAATCGTTCTGATTTTAAAGCCGTAAACCTAACAATTACGCTCCTAACGTGTAATGCATGCATAATCCGAGCCTCGGTGGTGTTAAACATTGACAAATCGACCATTAAAATAAAACAGCGACGTGTTCGAGTCACCTGTAATAAATTAAGTGCAGTGACCCCAAAATAAAAGAAACACTTCGGATTCCGACGTAACTGTTACTCCAGTTAGTAGTAGACTTTGAATAATGGTCGAATGCGCTCCTCCATTCACGCGTGTTTGCCTACATGCCTTCTCTTTTCTCCAACTTCCTCAGCATCGCTTTCTTCACCGCTGGCCTCGAGACTCCCTTTGCCATTTTCTCCTATCCAACATTCGTCTTTCGAGAACAGTGCCTTTGCCACGCCCTGTGTGTCCCACTACAACGCCTGACCTCTGCGCCCTGCCTCTGCCGCACCCTTGCACTCCTCCTGCGCTCCAACTCGTGACCGCTTCTGCAGCATCCATCAGCTATCGTTGTCGATCTCAAGACTGAGGAAAAACGTTGCACGGCACCACCT
The DNA here is from genome assembly GCA_000376725.2 of Ladona fulva. Lineage (NCBI taxonomy): Eukaryota > Metazoa > Arthropoda > Insecta > Odonata > Libellulidae > Ladona > Ladona fulva. The sequence continues at coordinate 1,470,963 of KZ308252.1, read as the reverse complement.
TATAAGCTCGTAAGCTGAACGACTAATTCAATTTCATATCACGTTTCATAAAATATCTTCCTGAGCATGATTCTGTTGGTAATCTATATCGATGCTTCACCATTGGTACGGCCCATTGTTCCGTAAGTATTCCCTTGGTGTTCCGCACAGTATCGGGAGAACCATATGCTTCTAATTTTAAATTATTCTTGCGCTGTATTTACCGAGAAGTTCTATTTTTCAGGGTGATTTATAAGTCAAAATATTAAAATATTCTATTCCAAATATGGTTCACACTTCTTTCTCAGTTTGAATCCCAATTTAAATGAGCAGTAACATAGTTTAATTTCACTACTTGCTTGAGTGGAACTGACTTCTGGCATTATGACTGTATTAGGACCTGTTTTTGTATAATATATAGGTAAAGAGGTCAAGTTTCCAGCGAATCAGTAGAAACGTAATTTACTAAAAAAAATTCCAAATGTACTCAGTAATTAGTCACATAATTTACTCAGTCATTATAATTTACTGCCCCATTCATTCATCGTATTCTATTTCGCCCGATGGTGTTACATTTTCTACATTCCTCCGATCCTTGTCCAACAATACCTCTCCTATCGGTTCAAATCAAAAGCACAGAAAATTCCAGAACTTCCATGTCTCTCTCCCCATAGTTCTTGTTTCACAACATTCCCCTAATCAAGGACTTATACTAATCTCTTCCGTCATTAAAACCCAACACTATTAATCCATCGTCTCATTAAATCCTCCCGCGCCGCGAAGAACAGTGTAATTTCCATTGCGGGCCTCCTTATCGGGACAGGGCTGTGGGATAATTTCCCGAAATGGAGACAACGGAATCTCCCTCTTCCACTCAATTACGTGCCATTCTCTTCAAAGCAGGAAAGAAATCTTGTAGATTGATAAAGAGGAGAGGCGTTTACGATTTTGAGCGTCGCATACCCGAGTAGCGATTGCATCGACAAGCGATGCTGTTTTACTAATAAGACGGGGAGATGCTCATCTCCCCTCCATACTCACCCCTCTGCGTCTCAGCCGTGCGTTGCACCTCGCAAGGAACTATCTCCGCCGGTGACCGCCTGCCTTACGAACGTCACTTTTTCTGCTCGTTCCCCGAGTTCACCAGTAGACCTTTAACGGTGGATTGACACCGGAAAATCTGGTTGTATATGTTTAAAACCAGCTTATTCTAATGTCAAAGAAACTAATGTCATCGGATATCGGTAATTTCGCAACTTGAAAGCGCGCATTAAAACGTCCGCTTCGGCCGTTATGAATGTATGGGAGAGGAGAGACTATCTCCTCGGAGCATCTTATACAAAAAGAGTGTGTTCGCTGGGCCGTTTAACACGGGGCTCGGGTGTGAAAATCCGTGTTAAGAACATTTATAAAGCGACATTCCTGTCGAGCTGCCATTCGATCCGTTCGCTTGGAGGGAATTTACGCCAAGAGGAAGTGCCATTCGTACTTAATGTCGATGGAGTGGACGATTGGCGTCGGAATTTCATGTCCACCTCCATAAGATATTGCGCGTAATTACTCCATAAAATCGACATTATTATTTTATTTCTCAACGCGGAGAGAATATATCCCTCTGTTTAAAATCTGGAAATATTTTGCATGTTTTATGAAATACATGTTTTGGAACTGCTCCTCCGCTTTGACTATGATGGATATTTGTTTTTTGAATTGGAGTCCATCACAACACTCATTTGAAATTGCTGCGACAAAAAGCATAATGGTGCTATATCATACCTACCTAGTTGCCATTCTTTCGTGGATTCTGATATCTGGTTTATAAAATCTCATTTGCCTCAAACATAATTATGGGTCAAATGAAGGGAGGTTGAAATTAGTTGAAGTTTTGCATAATTCGCCGTTACCGCAATCTTCATTCACTTCAATATAAAAATACAGTGCCTATTTTGATTGCTGAGACTTTTTTGATTTGTATTATAACCCATATTTATTTATATTTTTATGTATTTATATTATTAATTTATACTTGTATCTTAGATTAAGAGGGGTACATCGAGGAACATGACAATTGATAAAGCGTGATATAATTTGATAACGGAAAAAGGAAAACACTTTACGCAGTTCCACTTGAAGAACTTTACCTTGTATTATCCATCTTAATCTTATTAAGTAGAATTGCAAAAAAATGTTTTCATATTTCCGTTATAGGTTAGTTCCCTAAAATAACGCCCGAAACAATGTTATAATTTAATACACTACCAACCAAATATTAAGCACCCTGAACGATTGAACGATTTTTAGATTAAATATCAGAATATTTATAAAACTTTTACAGAAAATAATCTGTGTGAGAAAATCCGGATTCCATTCTCGATCCCATTTTAGACATATTTAATGGCCTCCTTTAGAATTTCCTTAGTTGCATTCCTTTACTTGCAATGTTACCTTACTCCCTTCGCTTTGTGTTATCCATTTGAAAGTAATTTACTTTTGTAGAGTATCAACAGAAAAGCAGTATAGTTAATCTTTCAGCAAAAATTGGAATCGAGACCATAGATGACATTAAAAGTGAGTGGAAAGCTTCAGACGCTATCACCAGCATTCTCGTTTAACTTTCTTGATAAACGAATACTTCAGGGAAAGAATACGGTGTTTAATTTTGTGTATAGAAGTGTGCGTCTAAAACCCAAGGATAAACAGGTGTGAAAAACAGCGACATGAGAGGGACTCGAACCCAGATCTCCCACTTTCCGGGCAGGTATTCTAACCTAGAAAGAGAGAAACCTGGGTTCGAGTCGCAGGCATGTCGCTATTTTTCACATCTGTGTATTCCTGAATGATTCCTTAACACCAAATTTAGGTGGATACTACGGTCTCAATTCACATTCTTATATCATTTTTTGACGATTATCTTTCGATATAAGACGTTGTAATCTATGAGAGATATCTCACGGAAGTGATTAAGTATTGATTGATCGTACAAGTACTTGCAGTCATTACACTTAATGACTCCATCAGCGCAGTTTCTGTAGGAGCGATAAACTTTCTTTCTATCTTTCGCAATCCCTTTCTCTCACCCAATCTAACATTCTTTTCTTGCTATTCTTTTTCCCATGTGCACAGCTTTTTCGCCTCCTCCACTCCTCGCACCTTCGCCACTCCCTTCTTTATTGCTCTTCGGTTATTGCCTTTAAGTACAGATCATCGATTCGAAAAGGGCAGAGCTGGCGTGTGTGGTCCTCGCAGGAGGCTCCCCAAGGGACCGGTGAAGGACTGAAACCCAACACCGCAAATAAAACAAAGGCGAGGAAGTCTTTGGAAGCTGGAAAAAACGGGTTTCCAATATTTTTTCCCTCCATTCCGGCGAGTAGTGGGAGGGATATTTCCTTCAATTTTATAGTTGGTTTCGGACTTGAGTTGTTAAGATAGAGCCCGTTGGGATGGGGAAATGGGAAACTGTTTTGGAGGAGAGGAAATAGAGTGTTTGTGGATAGTGGAAGATCGTGTGTCTTTGAGATTGCTCTCAACAGGTGTAAGGGGCGAGTGTTCGTGTCGGTCCGAACAAAAAATAAACGATTGCCAAGAGAAGTTGTTCTTGGACGATCGGATTGGCGCTTACTCTTTCCGTTCCTTCATCGAGGTAATCGCGTATCCAGTTTCACTGAATAAAACATCGGATTAATTAATTAACCCCGAACTAAACTATGAGGAGGGTGATGAGTGAAGTATTTAAAGCGTGATAGGCACGCGTTAAAATCCTTAGTTGCATGCGTTACTCGTCACTGATGGTAATTCATAAGATAATCACGTTGGATTGGAGAGACTGTGACGAGTCAGAATACATTTGTTGGTTAAGCTAATAGTGAATCTTTCTAAGTCATGCAACCAATCTATTTCACTTTTATGGATTTATTTTATGCAAACTGAATATTTTGGAGAATGCAGCAGTTGTAGAGTACGGTTCCAAGCCTTCACACTGTTCACTGCGGGTTTATATGGATTGGGTGAGTTGGTAATTCAATTTTTTACAGTAAATTGTCAGTTTTTCATTTTCTATAACTTATCGTCCGTAATTAACTTGCAGAAGTTTACCGCCGGAATTCTTTGTTTTCTGGAGCCATGGCTATATTTGCAAGAGAAGTATTAATGGTATTTTATGGTATTTTAAATGTTTCACTTAATTATTTCAATGATTTTGGAAAATATTTTCTTCTTAAAAAGTAAACTCAATTCTGCGCTGTGTTAAAACGGTTGAAAAATCTGTTACATTGTGTTACTTATTGTAAATATTTTATATTTTTAATATGCCACATATTTTAACGCCCTAATAGCTTTCTTAATCGTGCGTTTTCCAATTATTCTATATTTCCCAAGTGAGGAGATTTGAGGAGTTTCATTACTCTGAAGAAAATTTAAAAGTATGACCGAATCTATTAAGTGTCTAAAACCTTCTCATCCAGGGTAACATCCGAATTGTCGACGAAAGCTTTTCGACAAATTCATCGGTTCAGAAATTTTAGATGAAGTGGAATACATAGTTATCCCGGTAAACAAAGAGCGCGATCTCTGAGAGGTGACGACCAAGCGTTACGAGGAAGTAATCGCTAAAACAGATTGTTACTTCTGGTCGTTCTTTCCGCAGAGCATTAGAGGTGCAAACACGATAGGTTAGGTTAGATCTTTGTTGTTGCTACACCCCCTGCCATGCGCCACTGGCGGCTTGCGGGGTATGATTCTAAATCTAAATCTATAATCTAAACTCAAATTATGGATGTTTTCAGAGCTCCCTCTGAATAGGGATCCGGGAATATGTGTGTATTGTAGTGGAGGAAAAATTGCGAATTTCAGAAAGGGTGGTGAAATATCTCAATCTAGAATTCAGCGAATGGCATTGCTTTAGATTAACATTGACTCTATAAAAACATCAATAATTAATAGTATATCAAATCAAGTGAAAGCTCGGCTCAAGAATCACGCGTGGGCTATATAAATTGAACCCCCAGACAGCACTCTAGACATGCATTCTAGAAGAGTGAACGTGATCAAATATTCGAGAATTTACATCCCGAATGCAATGGAGACATACGACCTTCGCTTCGAATCACCGCGAAAGGAACGTACACTCCGCGATTTTCTTCTTAAGAAAGATTGACGAGGTGCAAGGGATAGGTGAGATGCAAATAAGAGGAACTGGGACCAGAAAGGTGTTGGGAATGATAGCCAATGGCACGAGGGTGTCCGCCGTATCACATATGCACTGTAGGGACAGCACGCTATGTCTGCAGTTGCACAACGTCCAAATAGGTCGAAAAGAACTTTCGTTTATTGAAAATCATAATAAAGAAATATAAAAATCTCGAAATAAAAATCACCAGATGTTCCTCAGTGGTTGAAAATCAGAACAACCAGCCCTGAGATATCGATTGGCATAAACGGTAAAATACAAAGATACGTTTCGAGGAGAACAAAGATAAGTTTAATTGAATCCTTGCTGATTGAATAAGTGCGTATTGTATTTAATGATACTATGTCCTGCGTTACCTGCGCCTCAGGTCAAGAATTAGACGTGCGAATCGATTCATTAGTGTTTTTTCAAGATCTGTTGAGGAATCTGTTAGATCCAATAAGTGTAATAAGATCAAGTTAACAAAATTTAGGTGCTTACTGTTTCGATACTTGCTCTTCTGTGGTACGGCCTCCGCAATATACGTAAATCTAAAATGTCACTGTATTATATATTTGTTATAAAGCTCTTTCTAATTAATGATGCATAGTAAAATATGCAGTTAACTTAAGGGAACTAACCATTAAAAGATAATGCTCAAATGAAGGCAGTCAACCAGGGGGCTATTAAATTTAGATGTAATGATTCTATTCACTTAATGATATAAATGATGTCCTTTTAAAAACGGAACATAAATTTGCACTTCTATAGGGAGGCCAACTTCCCTGATAATTTGCCTTCGGATTAACGGTCGTATTCGAAGTAATTGGAATTTAGACCATTTGAAAAGGATAAAGGAAGAATGACTACGTCCGTCATTATTGCTATTTTTATTGCAATGGTCTTCCAGGAGGTAACAACTTTTCAACTGGAATTTATAACGTAATCTGAATGCACCTGGAGCACAGGTATTAATCAATGAAGGAGTAAAGATTACTTCGAGTTGCCGCCGAAGCTTTCCCAACCGAAAGACGCACGTCGTCGCGTTCGATGTATGCGGCATTAATTCACGAGGTAAAGCAGTATCCTTTTCTCAATTTCACACCGAGAACTCGGCGAGTGGCGATGGATAACGAATGTTTGTCGAACACTCACGCAAAGGGCGAAGAAGGAGAGTGGTAAAAACCGGACGATTCGAATGACGATGTTTGTGTCGATCAAGAAATCACGCGATGCAACCGCGCCTACAGTTTCAAATGTCTCCCAACGCTGAGAGCAATTTCTGCTCTTTCGCTCAACTGCAACGGAAAAGAGCCATCGGAGACTCGGTTTATGAGTTCCCGAGCGACTATTTTGTGACCGAGAGAATGAAGTAGTTCGTTAAAGAGGGAATTTTAGGAAATCAACAACGAATATTTTAGTAGAAGAATATAACTATATTTTATTGTATATTTGCTTTGATGATGTTTACTATTGTACTTTCGCGGTTTTTCTTTCTCCCCCGTCTCAATGGGTGTTATAATTAATATCTCCTGATTTGGCACAGAGATAATACAAGATATGATTGGATGAACCTATAGGAAATTAACTACAAATTGGACCAAAACCCGGAATTCGAGTAGAATAGAGTAAATTTAGAAAATATTGCAAATATTCCGTAACCCAAGCAATGTATTTAGAAAAGTTACTGATAATGAGATAAAATGTTTCTTCAAGTTTCTACAGAAGTCTTTCTTAGCCTGACGAATACGGTTCTATGGGTTGATCTGGAGATAAAACATCTAAAATTTATATATGTCTATGTCTATGTGTATACCCTGCTAGCCACCTTTCGGCGTGTGGCAGGGGGTGCATGCACCAAGACTCTATTTGCCTAGTCGATTACTTTCGCGTATCGTTCGAACGTAACGTAAAAAACGAATTCTTGAATCGGTTCGTTTTCGCATCTATTTCTCTTATTTTCCTCGCTGTATCGGAGCGGCCTATATAGCAGGGAGGGCGCATTATGTCCGCGACGTCTTCCGAGAACGTGGTTTCTCTGAACTTATTTAATAAATTTATCCTTAGTGTTAATCTTCTTTTTTCTAATGATTCCCATCCCGCGTTCTTGAGCATCTCAGTAACGCTTACTGATTTATCATAGCAATTCTTCACGAAACGTATCGCTTTTCGTTGCACCTTTTCTATTTCTCGAATACAGCACTTGTCGGCTGGGTCCCATACACTACATGCATACTCAAGGTGAGGCCTGACTAACGCGAAGTAACAACGCTCGCGGACTTTTTCTTCGCTTCTTCCGACTATTCTCTTTACAAAACCGAGTTTCTTAAAAGCCTTTCCACATATGTTATGGATGTGGGCACTCCATGATAAGTTATTAGTAAGGGTCACTCCTAGATATTTCACCGATTCTTCCGTTATTAAGTTTTTCCCTTGGAGGCTATACGAGTAATCTTTAGTTATCGATTTTCTTTCAAAGAAGTTAATTACTGAACATTTATCTACATTTAGCTCCAATTGCCAATCATCGCACCATTTTGCAATTTTATTTATGTCATTCGAAAAGATCAATCTATCCTCTTCTCTCTCAATCTCCCTGTAAATTACCGTATCGTCCGCAAATATCCTAACTTTACTATCGAGTATTTTGCTAAGATCGTTGATATATATTAAAAACAGTATCGGCCCGATTACGCTTCCCTGCAGGACGCCTGAGGTTACCTTAACTAGGTTGGAGCTAATTCCATCAAGTACTACGCGTTGCTCTCTGTCGGAGAGGAAGTCTTTTATCCACTCTATTATTTCTGTATTGATGCTCGCAAGTTTTAATTTGTACAATAATTTTTGATGGGGGACCTTGTCGAATGCTTTCCGAAAATCTAAAAATATCGCATCGACTTGCTATATATGATATGATATATTCATTTCCTTTTTAGCGAACCATTGCCATCTACTCGTCAATCTACATAAATCATACATTTTCAGTTAGAGGCATTGACAAACTGAAGAATCGGTATATTCAGAAGCTAGATCGCTAGCACGTGCCAACAAAATCTAATCCAAACTCTTCCTGAGATAGTCTCAATTCATCTCAAACGAAATTATTACCTTATCAATAGTCAAAATGTTGAGTTCTCGCATATATCCTCGACAGCTCTTGATACATCGAAAGAACGCGTGCAAATTATCATAGTTTAACTAAGTCCGCGTCAGTTTTCGTCGCCTTGGAAATTCCTTTCGTATTTGATTTCGAAGAGATAATTTGCATATAATGTCTTAGTGCGTGCGTATCGAGTGTTGGCTGGAGGGAAAATTACGGCGTATCTTTTCCAATCGAGTCTCTTAGTCGCGAATCTCGATGACCGACTCAAGAATTCCTTTCATACGAGCAAGAGTTATCTTCATCGTAAAAGTTGAGACGTAATAATCACGTATGAGAACATTAATTTCGAGCTTAAATTTATTCCGACCAGGCTTTCTCAGCCATTTTCTCTCGAACATCTAAGGAAACATCTTTCCGGAGTTAAACACCTGGACATCTCTGATCTCAAGGATCGACTGCAATTTTCAGAGCCAGGAAAGATTCAGGATACGTAACATTACCTCTCGAAATCTTGGAAAGTTGGTAAATTTCAAAATATGTGCAAGTAGAATAGATTAAGCAGCTAACCTAAATTGTACCTATGCTTTTACACATTATCAAAGTGCAGGATGGATCGCAAGAATTATGAAGTACGCGAATGAACATTTTTATACTCTGTAACCAGGATTAATGACTTTAGTTACTGATCCATCCGAGTAACGGCCTTTGCAGTTTTGAATCTATTAACGATATTACACATAGTCAGCCATCTTTCGGCGTGGAGCGGGTGACGGTACGGGTTGGCGCTTGCAGTAGACAAATCCGGAAGACTAGAGAAGACAAAAGAGATGGAATCACCTTAACGAGGAAACGAAGAGGGAAGTCTATGGGAAAAGTTTTGTCAAAAGACGAGAGAAATCGATTAAGAAGGATTTGCCGTTCGTATTTCTTTCTTTTATCATTCTAATACGGCTTAAAGCCGTATTAATGGAAGAAAGGAAGGCCTACGTTATATAATGAGAGACAGGTTTTAAGGTCAGGACGTATGAGAGAAAGAAGTAGTGGGATGAAGACAGGACGAATTGTAAAACTTCAGCAAACCAGTCCTTGGATAGATAACTGATGACGATGACCTGATTGTCATCATAAGCTAGCAGGGCGTATAATAAATGAAACGTCTTCCAGTCATAACTTACGACGTTTCCAATTTTTGCAATATAGTCCGGGAATGAATCTGAGCTTTTCCTATCGATTTGATTGTACATGCAGTTTCGGACGCGAAGATATTCCACGTAATGGTCTAAGTGCGGGAACGAAATCAGCGCCATTGACATGGGTTCCGCTGCATAATGCAGTTCACAACTACAGAGTTGATGAAGATCAATGACAAGTGAATGAGCAGCGGACGGTTTCGATTTTGCGAACCCTTCTTCCTAGAAAACGCGGTCCAAGAACGGAGCGGTGATTTCAACGCTCGATTCATCTTCAATTGCGTGCGCATTCACTCCTTCCCGGAGGGGTCGTCGAAGGATCTATTGGAAGCGGTAGTTAATTCGCATCCCTTCTTCGGATAGAATTCAACCGCGTCACTTCCGCTTTCCTCGATCGATCTTCTCGCTTTGCGTGGATGGTTGGCGATACTTTTGCTTTCCGAGTCCGCGTTCCGATTGACTAAAACCGGTCTTCTTCCGTCGGAGATCCGTGTTTGTTGTGAAGAAGAATTCTCACGCAAGGAGAGAATGGGAGTGGTATCAATTCCCTTTGCCCGAGTTTTTAATCGCTCGTATAGAAAGGGATCGAAGCGGATGAGTTAAAATGAGAAAATAAAATTCCTCGACTGGTTTGCGGAACAGCTCTCTCGGATTTTTCAGATGCCCTCTGTAAATATTGCTGTATAAAACTTGCGGACGGATGGGATTCTCATCCAGAATTTCTCTTTTACGAGGCTGATTCTCTTTCCTTTACATCCGCTTCTGAAATCGGCTCTTATCCTCCAGGCTTACCTTCATCGGCGCTATCTGCCCCGTGATTTTATTTCTCTCGTTATCGCAATATTTGTTGTTAATGGCGAAGGATACTCTAGGAATAAGTCGTGTCTAATGATTAATGCGTGTGTATCTTTGTGTCTGTTTCTTTCATTCCATTTATTTCTTCCTATCCTGCAAAATTTGGGATAACGAATTGAATGAATCTATACTCCACAGCAGAAATTTAACTCAGTTAATTTACGGCACATTGCGTGATTAAGCAACATTTAATCATAAATAAGGGTGCAAGATGTAACTGATTTGGATCTTGTATTTTCTTCTATAATCAAATGTATATATAATTGTAGGGCGCGAGGAAAATTCAAAATCTCTCCTGAATCGGTTAGCTCAAGCTTTGATTTTCCCTGATACCGGAATCTCATTCCAATTAAATATGAAGAATGGCGAAGTATTGTATGATTTTATGAGATGATGTATTAATATTAATCTTGAAAGGCTCGTATCGGGCTTGGGGTATAACTTTTTTTTGTGTGATATAATCTAAATACCTCAAATGAAACTTTTTCACTTGAATTTTTAATTTTGACTCGTCAATTTGTTTACTATAAATCTTAATCCATCCGCCGCCATCTTTTTTACAACTTGGGAATTTTTAGACGATGAAAATGAAAGGAGAATTTTCGTTTCTGTTTTTGTTAATTGATACTATTTTAATAAGAATAACTGTAAAACATCGATTGTAGACAACTCCTTAAAATTCATTGCTAAAATAGAATGAAAACACAACTGTGAGATGTTAAATTGTAAATTAGAAAAATAGCTGTAATTTGACTTATTTATGGGTTATATTGCTTGAAGTAAATATGAATAAACCTTTCCTAAGTGACTTCCTTAGCTTGCGATTTGCTAGGTATATTACAAGAAGCGCAATCTTAAAACAAAATAAGTATCAATATTGTTCTATGATTGTCCTATAAATGTTTCCATTTATCCCACGGGTATAACAAATTATCAGTAGTAGACAGTTGTTAATTTTAAATATGTAAGGATATCGTCATCAATCCAGCCCCAAAAATACTTAATCTAAATTATCAAAGTGAATTAGCCAGAAAACTTTGTGTTTTCGACAAGATTTATCAGGACGACCGGTTTTACTTTCAAAGAAGCATAATCAGGTATTTCAGGTATTTTTTTATAAATAATCTAAATATTCCAAATATTCTAAATATTCTTGGTTGTATCTGTTCTGTTCAATTTGAATCTGTAACTTCTCTGTATCGAACCTAACGACCGCTAAGAGCAGCCACCATATAAAATCTCTTCTTGCATCCTCTCACCTCTCTAGTTTTCCTTAGCGTTCTCCATTTCAACCTCAACATCCCCCTTTCCCTCGATATAGAACCGGAACAGTCGAAATGATTTATTAGCATGACTGCCAAAGTATGAAGCAACTCGTTCTAGTCGTGAGAAATGAATATAATATTTATTTACTTTTATCTTCTCCGGACGTGTTTCGTGTCTGACCTTGTAATACACGATTATTTTTTCCGGTACGATTCGATTTTATTGGCCAAGTATTTTCGCTCGACGATGTACGTTTGCACGCAGAGAGGTTCCTGACATCCTCGATCTCTCCCGAAAAATAACGTTTGAATATGCGTGCAGAGGCCCTAACATATCGAGGCATAAAAATGAAGACATCTCATGTTCGGTCGTCATAATTCCTACCACCTGCGAGCAAGTCCTTTTCATTCGCGGCCTTGAAATAATTAAGAGGTTTTTTGTCGCGCTTATATTTTGTTTTAGGCCATGCTTCCGTCGAAAGAAGTCGAAGATCTTTAAGACTTTCCCGTTCGGCTGGAAATTTTATTGCATAACCTTGAGACACGAATGCCTCCTTTTAACTCTTTTCGAGCCCAGTTATACCTGTTGCATAAATAACGCCATGAATTATATCTGTTGGTTTCTAAGATTACTACTATTTTTCAAACTCGACCTCCATTAAATATTTATTTAAATGTCGCGTCGAAAAGATATTTATGGTCTTCCCCTTGTGTGTTTTGCCATTGAATTAGCACTAAATAAGAATTTGGCGCTGTTGCTCTTTTTTTGTCCGAGTGAAACCAATCGAGCCGTTCGTAAAATTCGAAAGGTAGTACTGACGTCTTTATAAATATTTGACACGATGTGATTACAAAAGCAAATATCCTTGCCAGCATTCAAGAGCCTTTAACACCAATATTTATGCGATTGCTTTATGCACATGCGTCTGCCACCTTCGCTGGCGAATCTAGACGCGCCAACTGTCATTCTGTCTGAGTCGTTTTCAACGTCCACATCGACCTCGTATTGTTGCCGGTTCATGGCTGCGCCTAGATGTGTGACATTAACATTTTTATCGACGTTTCCAAGCTGAGATAGGCCGATGCATTCTTCTTTCCCTCGACATCAATCGTCACTTTTGTAGTGTTATCATCGTCTCCCGATTGAATACGAATCCATTCTCGCAAGCATTTTGACGTCAATGCATAGCTCCGCAACATTTTGCTCTCACGCCATACGTTGCGTGACTCAGCTAACTACTGGAAAGTTCTACACATGTATTCACTTCCAGCTTGTCCTATAATGCCTCGAAAGTGTTACATTATCGTCTAGCGATCTTTTATTGGATCCAGAAGAGTCCTTATAGTTATGATACTGGTATCGATTTAAATTGTACTCAACACTAAAGGAACATGTAACAGTGAATTCTTATTTCAACGGAAATGTCTGCATTAGGAGTGCATGTATTCTTTAGATTTTCATTCAGGCCATTTAGAGTACGATTTATAAGTTGAAATGCTCTTTTCTACATAATTTGTACTTTAAAATAATTCGTTCTGTCGTATCTGTCTAAAACTCTATAACCCTTTTTCATAGTAATTTTTATATTGTAAACTGTATGCGATTAGATGTCCTCGTTTTTGCAGATGAAAATAGAGAGCCAGAAGTCCTTCAGGTTTCTAAATTATGAAGATAATAAAAAGTCGTCACTCGGAGGAGGGTAGAAAATAGTTGCTAACTCTATGTATGTTTACGAGTAAACATGAAACACACTAAACAGTACTTTTGAACTTAAAGTGGCACTACTTTCAAATTTCGCACATGAATATTTTCTCTGTTCAGAGGAAAGGCATATTTTCATATTTAAATCTTCGTAACTGTTGCAGTTTTGAATTTAGGATGCTTCACAACAGTTATTCAGAACCGTGTGTGACCTGTATAATAATTTGCGCTCTTAAGGCGTTATCTCTCGAAGTCTATTTCGTCGTATGAGCTTTCTTTCTTTAACCTAAAAATTTAAAGTTTTTGTCATGAAGAGATTAAATTAGTTCAAAGGCCCTATAAGGTCTACAACCGATTGAATATCCATCCACCTACCAATCTTATTTTTCTCCGCTACAAGAAGTATTCAGCGTAATCATTACGCTGTTTGCTTTTCAAACTTCCTTCATACTCGATCTACATGGGTATCTTTCGGTTCTTAAACTAATTTTTTTTATCTATGTTTCGTTCTTTTCCATCCTTTTGATTCTTAATTTTCCCTCACCTCTTTTTAAAATGAGATATAAGAAAATGAATGTACAGGGAAGGTGTAAGGCAAAGTTTGCTCGTCTCATCTTTCTATAAACATCAGTCACTAATATTATTCATTTTTCGTTTCTAATTCTTGATTTCTCAATTAAAACGATTGATCTTTTATTCCCGCATCCACTATTCCAATCGCATTACGTATTAGATACATTGGTGTTACTCGGCGGAATGAAATTGCCGAATAGGTTTGGATGGTAATATTTAAAATTATGTTTTGATGCTACCGATTTCGTTACCGCAGTAGTCATCAAGCATTCAATGGAATTATAATAATTTGTTGTCAAAAATCTTTTATTGCCTTCCTTTCTGTCCCAATCCATTCACCTTTAATCCCTCCTCCATCCTCCTCTAATCTTTCCCGGAACTTCTATTCACTCAATCCATCTCTCCGTCTTCCACCGATGACCGTTCACTCCGCCCAATAACTCACCGATGCCTTCGATCGCTAATGGCCAACTCATCTTCTTCTTTCTTTCTCCAGCATAACGCAAAGAGAGCTGCATAACGGCACATTCCACTTTTTTACCCAAGTCCCCCTCGCAAGTGCTCGCTCATACCTCAGCTCCAAACCACCTTTAAATTGCGGCTCTTCTCGTATGAGCTGAAACGGAGTGTATTATGAGTGAAGCGGCGGTAATCAGCGAATCGTTTTGTTTTGCTCCGTGCGATGAGTTACTCACGCCACACACATCGGTTCGGAGGTGTTGTGCACGCCGCATCCAATTTAGAACTTCGCGGGGAAGATAAAGTGAGCCTAGCTCATCTCCAACTTGGGGCTTGTTGGACGCCGAAAAAACGAAGAGATCTCCCTGTAACGCAGAGGAAAGCGTTGTAAGGATTTCTTTAATTAATCCCTTCGTGCTGTGAGGTTCATCGGAGTCATTTGGAATGCAATAAATTTTGAAATTGCAGTTTGAAAGTTCCCCGTTGAGAAAGGACTTCCTTGACCGTTATTGATTGCGAATCCGTATTTTCTTAGTTTATTTACGTTTCGTGAGTTAGAAAGAGAGATTTTAGGATTTTTGAATATAAATTACTTCCCGGTTCTCCGGTAATATTTTATCTAGGATGGAAAGCATTTAGTTTGGAATTACCAGTCTTAAATTTTGTTTGTTGGATTATTAATAACTATTAACTAATTGCTACACGCATCCAACAGAAATTGGAAGTTAATAGGTATAGGAGTATACTTTCTCTTACTCCATTGCAGTGCGATACGCCTAAGTTTTTCAGAGATAGAAAATGAAGTGTTCAGCAATGGTATCGCTATTTTTTTCAACTTATATACTGAAGGTGGGTATTTTCGAGCCACTTCAGTCACTCAATCAGCGATTCAATGAATACTTGGAATTTCTGAACCTCTCCTTTTCTCGTGTATTTTGCATGAATAGCTAACGAGTAGGCATATTATATTCAAAAAAATCAATAATTATTTGCAGAAACCCTATTTGCGCAAATATTTGAAAACGTTTGTAAGGTTTAAATATTAATCTTCGATAATGAAACAAAAAACTTTTCTTATTTTACGAATTTGACTACCTAGTAGTATCTAGGGAATGAGAGAATGCGTAGTAATGTAATTAATAAATAACGCCATGAATGAAGCTCGAAAACAGCTCGATTAAATTCGTATGCAATGCAATGCAATCTTCATTTAGCAAAAAATATATTTCATCGTATTAAAACCAAACGTATATGCTCAAGTTCGACACCCTTGTTTATTGTCTCCCACGCCAAGGGTCGGTGTGCTGTGAACATGGATGTAAACGTGTCTCGCAAGCATCAAAAGGCTGATAGATACTGTAATAAAGAATGAGGTTGATGCATTTACGAATTGCAATGAGAAGAAGCTAACACAAAGAGACGATAAGAGAAGGTGTAAAAGAGAGAAGACGATTTTTCTCGTCGACCGCAAAATTTCGCTTCAGTGGCGGTAAAATACGCGATTGTTAGTCTGCCACAGGCTGCGGTCGACCTATGGGTCGGAGAATAGGGACCATTATAAAAAACAATAATGCTAAAAAAGGTTTTGCAAAAGAAAGGAGTCATTCAATCAGCATTAAGCGCTGATTAACCTCTCTCTCTTTCTCACTTTTGGAGACCGCGGATATTCATTTCGCCGTTGCTCGCACTCTTTTTTGATTCGCCGCCTCGTTATTCATCCTCCGCGGTTTCCCTGCGCAACTGTAGCGGTGGCCGATGATTGGCTGAGCAATCGGCAACCGCTCATTCCCTTTGTTTCCCTAACGCCTTTTCATTTTTCGCTCTTCGGCTTCGGTTTTGCCGAGTGACTCTTCATCGCGCTCAGTTTCACAGAAATCGGACCGATTCACTCCAATAATCATTCACACTCACGAATATTTTGTTTATCACGTTTATCGCGTTTCATTTTACTCTTTCCCAAAGATATGAAGATTTATTATTAGAAATTCCTGGAGAGTATTTTTAACCGAACACCGGGCTATTCATTGGCGTAAATGAGTTTTCGTTATTTCACCTCACCGTGGTTTACAGCCTCCTTAAATAGTAGTGATTTTTTTTACTTAATTTGAAGTTAAATGTGACGAAAAAATTTAAACTAATGTTAGGAAATAGTTCGCTATTTATATGAAAATAAATTCCATGAATGACGAATTAAGTCATGAGTCATGCTTCAATCACTTAATAAAGTATTTTAAGATACACATTACAGATGTCGTTCAAACTCCAATGGGTTACGATCATGTGGTGTTTTTTATGGGAAACGATTATCGTATTTAAAAGAAGTTATATCAATAACCTGCCTTTCTGCCCAAAGACTGTTTGGATCCTAAACCCCTATACGATTTGAAAACAAAAAAGCTTTGAGGAGAGAATGAGGCTTCCTAGGTAAGCTGAGGAATGAAGTACTTTGCTCTTGTATTTTTCTACGAGCCAGAATGTTACAACCGGAAATCATTTACCTATTGCAGTACAATAAACTCTTGAGTAACACACAATAAAGAATGACAAGGAGGAATGCCATTATTCTGCATCACTCGTGCTTCAGTAGTTTTCATATTATCAGAGCTATGAATAAGAGACAAAACATTAATGAAGGCACATTTTACTCTATAATTCAACTAAGCACAACGAATCAGTTACCAAAAATAGCATTTATAGAGTATGCAAAAGATTGGAAACGATATCTATAGTTCAATTGAAGTCTTAAATTGTTTTTATATGGTTGAAAAAGTATTACGTATCTATGACTGATGTTTAAATTATATCCTTAAGATCCACCTTTTTCGTGAAATTATCATTCCATGTTAAGGAAAATCCGCAGTTTATTTTTTGATATTATCATTTACGTACATTTGCTTCGTTATCTAAAGAAAAAGACGGCTTGGGAGATGGAAAGCGGAATGAGAACACAACAGGTTCATAGATACAGCTGATTGGAGTAATAGTTATTCAAAAAAGGGTAAAAAAAGCATACGAAAGTTATTTAAATCTGCAAAATTTTCCCACGGTATCGATTATTTTACCTTTCACTTTTAAAGTATGCAATAAATATTGTGAAAGGTTTTCCTGTTTGTAGTTATCATCGATTTCATTGACATGTTCGTAGAAAGAAATGAATCTGGTAAAAGTGCAACGGAAAAGGAATATGTCAAGGTAACTTGGGCGTTTGTTAAAGGATGCTATAAATAAAAATATCTCCATGACAATTTACTGCTCGGTGATCTGCAAGGAACATTCGTTGTCTAACATACTTAACGACACATTACCAAGAAAACATGTAATACACGATATTCACATTTGAAATAGGATAAATGGCAAATAAAATCACAAATCGTAATTACAGCATCATATATCTCTCGCCTCCGTATTTAAAGTCAGAATCACTAGTGGTCGACCTATTAAAATATATGGTTTGCGCTTTGTTTATATTACGGAAGCAGGTGTTTGTTTTCTTTATCTGGCTAAAAATGTGTCCATAGACGATAAAGATGCATTACATGCATATGAGTATTTGTATAAACTTCATCTTTTGTAAAACAAGGAATTAAGAAGCTTATCACTTTCAGTGATTCCGTATTAACTAAAAAATGCTTTCTTTTTCAGGTTATTGATTTTTCAACGGCTAATATATATTTTCCTTACTTTTTTCTGAAGAAAATACATGCAAAATTTAAACTGTTATATCACACGTACATTATTTATTCTTCCTTCTTTATATATTTTATATTCCAAGTATTAAAACGTAACTTTAGACAGTGAAGCCGTTAGGACGTTCATTGTGACGCTACCAGGAGCTGCCAAGGAGTGTAAATGCGCAAAGTGATCGCAGTAATATTTCTATTAAAACGTTACTTCCTTATGTTATATGCAAATGAGAACTTGCGAGTCCCGCCATACATCTTCGCATCCGCGAAATTTCCCTAGGAGCGCATTTGGCATCCCTTCGGAATTTTCTCCGGACGGGCAGCCACTCCGGATCAATTTTTTGCGTCTTCAAGAGAGGTGCTGACGGCTATTCATTTCCTTATTGCTCCTCTCAAAGCGCGGACATCGTTTTAATTCCGCGCATCATTACTCTTCACTATGTCCTCTTTGCGTTCTTTCACAAACACCCCCTCCACCTCATCCCCCATCTTCCCAGTGTCCTCCAATCGCCTCAATGTCCTCAATCCCTCTCTTTTTTACGATCTTCCTCGCTATTCTCTCTCCCTTTCTCTCTATATAACGTCTAAGTGGACATCGCATCAAACCCACGCCCTCTGACCTCGATAGCAGCTGCCAAACTGGGCACTCACTTCCTGCGCCCACCTTCGCATCACAAACACTCGCCATATGCATATGCATTTCTGCCATTATCGCGTTTTGCAGCGTAAAGGGTCGTTAACCTTTTTTACGCCGTCTTGATTTTTGCCTCATTTACGGGGAGCATCGGAATGAAAACTGCGATTGAATAACAGCTAATAAAATGCGTTAAAGTACAGGTTGAAGATTCGATTTAGTCTTATTAGCATTTCTAATAAAAAAACAATGGAATTCATTATGATGCAGAGTATGTTTTACGTCGCCATAAAACGTGGAATATTTCCTGTCAATTAAAGTAGAAAGAGAGAATTTCTCAGCCAAACGAAACCCGGCGCTCTTTGAGTTGGCTTGAAATTGTCAACAGATATTCCAGATAAATTTGATTTTGCCAAAGAAGTCGTTAGTAACAAATCGCAATAAAATTTCTAAAGCTATAAAAATTCCAGCAGCCAACAAACATCAATTTTATACCGCAATGTGTCAAAGAAATAATGAAATCCATACTGGTTCTTCAAAATCCGCAATAACACTATTTTCATAGCTGATTGTATTTTTTTACTTCTTCTTTCTTACGGTGTATTTTCTTACTTTGGAGATTAAAAGAGCGAAACTATTTTCAGATTTCCGTGTACCGTACGAGAGGAAGTTCTAGTCAGCAACACGGTATAGTATTTGACTTATATAAAAGAGGATATCAGGGCTGCTGCGCTGATCTGAGAGCATTGTAATAATTTTTGTTTTAAGAGCAAACGTGAAGCATTTCTTAGCTGTATCGGAATCTCTCTGAATTAACCCCATAGTTTTATACAGATATAGCGTTTCTTAATTTATAATTCTTCATATTAATTTTTTTTTCGTCGATAGAGTAATAGCAGAAGTATCTCACTAATGAAATAATTAATTCGGTGAATAATTTCTCCGTATGAAGATAGTGTAGGGAGCAAACAAGGAGGATAAGAGAACTTAATTCAGATTTATAGCATTTATCACATATATCGACGCTTTGGAAATAAAGCCATTTAGTATCATTCTGTTATTTCTGCAGAAGAGACGCGCATACTCATTATAAAAATATGTCACATTTTTTTATTTATATGTATATTCTTCTTTCTAAATGTCGACAATTTGATCTGAGTTCATTATATTCACAGAAATCACCGTTATAATTTGCATAGTGTAAAAGGATTTTATAGAAATAGTCAGGATTTTAAACATAGTTAACATCTGAAGAATGTGGGATGAAGGGAGTATGAAACTTAGTTTCCGTATGTAAGAGGAAAGGTAATTCCAACGTAAAAATTCCAACAGAAAATAGCGAACTGACTGATTATCCGGAAGAAGTAAAACCTGCTACCGGTTTCCACCTGTATGGAAGGGTAATGAATGACCATTACTTCTCTTTGTATACGAAGTATTCCCTTTGATACAACTCGCATGAGAGGGAAGACAAGTCATTTTTCCACTCCTATCCACTCTAACCCTCGTATCCGTTACCCTCTGCATCCCTTTTAACCCCGTCCACCCCCAGAGCATCTCATTCCACCGACCCCATCCCCCGCCCACGCGCAATTGCCGCGCCGGGAAATATTCTCGAAAGTGAAAAATTCGGGCAATTGATACGTCGCGCAGAGGAAATTTTTAAGACGTCGCCTTAGTGACAGCTGCCTAGCTACGAAAGGGGGAAGGGAGAGAAGATGTATTGGGGGAACGGATAAGCGAAGAAAAGACGAAGCGGGAGAGAGGGAAAAGGTGAAGAGAATAGGAGGAAGAAGATCATAAAGAGATGGATGGGAAAGAGATGAAAATGGGAGGAATGTGTGTGGGAGGAGGGGTTGGAAAGGAGAGGGGGTGGATAGGGAAGGGGGTGGAAAGGGAGGATGCTAAGAGCAGATGAAAAAAAGGCGATTGCAGTGGAATGCGAGGGAACGAACGGAGAGGGGATATAACGAATTGAAATGAGGAAACTGTTAAGACGCTCAAATTCCCTTGTTTTTCCCCCAATAAAGATAAATTCGTTGAGGGTGTATCTGTTACAGAAGAAGCTCTAGATATCATTACGTGAACGGAATTAATCTTACTGTTTTCTCCGTTAAAATAGAGCAAAAAATTGTTATATCGGTGGTTATTCTAGAGAGAATGCGGATTTTCGTTAATAATCATGCCGTGACACCAAATTTAGGTAGTTAGAATTTTAAAGCAAACTAATGAATACGCTAGGCTTAATGTAATTCAAGTATACAAAATTTGTTAATTCTGGGTTGATGCTTAATTTTGCTGAGTGAGATCACGAAGTCAATTGATGATTGCGTAACTGCTTTAAGTGCTGTATAATTATTTTTAAAGATAATACGTATTATTCTGAAAGAGAAAAAGATTTGAAGTGATCATGTTTCTTTCCATCATTCTTTCGTAGTTCTATAATGTTTCGTGGTTTAATCTATAAACTTTAGGTTTTGTAGGATATGAAGTGCCTTTACAAACTGTTATAATTCCCAGTAAATAAATATCGTCAAGATTAGATGTTTTATTGTAATATATACTGCAATTTGTACCATATTGTGAGTCTGCTTCTGATACCTTTCTTGGAAGTATTAATTCTCCTAGTATCACTTATTTTACCTACTTTTTAATTTTAATTTCTGGAAGACAGATGCATATTATGTTACTGCTATTCCAAACACTAATAGTTCTGTGTAAAATTTTGTCAAATTTTATTTTAATACTTCACTTGACCTTAACTTGAATTAATTGAATCTAAATACTATTTTTGTACATCTAATCCTGTTCGCAGAAGGACTTGTCCCGTTAAGCTAAAATATTGCTATCGTTCTTAATAATGAATGTGAGCAACTTGTGAGAAAATTTAGCTATATCTTCGTTTGTGGAGGATAAGTTTGCCATTTCTACTCGTAGTATGCGGATGGGTGGAAAATATAATAGGACAAATATAGTAAATTCCTTTTCAAACTTGGAAATATACGCAAAGAACATTTTTAGGGTACATATCATCATCATGAGCTGTGATCTTGGACTGACTCGACTTTTTATAATGAGCTGAAATACGTGAAATTCGATGTGTGGGTGGAATTTGAAAGAAATCGAGAGAGGGAAGGTTTGAGTGAAGAGTAGGGAGGAGGCGTGGAGAGAAATTGATGGAGAGGAGTTCCTATTTCGGGGAAATGAGATTAATGAGGAAGCGGAACGCCAAGAGGAAATGAGACGATATAAAAACGGAATAAAAAGGAGGAATGGAATGAATAAGTCGTGGAATTGGAGAAAGGCGGAAAGTAAAAGAGGGAGGGCAACGAGGAGCCGCGACTTTCGCCAGACCATCACACTCAATTCCGAGGATATCTGAAGATGAGAGGAAGGAGGGAGGGGAAGTCCGGAGGAAGATGGTAATAAGTGAAGGGGCTATTGCAATTGACACGGTGATACAATTGAGATGGAATGCGTTGCGTCGCATCACATTATTGGCTCCGTTTGAAAATGAATCTTTTTTCCATAACCATCCATCACGATTTCCAGAATTAAAAGCGAGCGGGTGATAAATATTAAACCTATTAAATTACTAAAAACTCTATCTGGGAAGGACTGAGACTAAGAAGTCTTGTTCCTGACCCATCGTCAAACATGATTACGTGAAAAGGAAAATTAATTTAAATAGGGATAGCAGGAGTGAACTTTGCGAAACCTCACAGATATGATGACGCCTAGTAGAGTAGTATTTTTGAAATGTAGTGGTAATAGTAGTATTTTTTAAGTCCTTCGACAGTTGATGTAATTTCACACATATCACCGGACCTCACCGGTAATAGAACCCGGGACCGCTGTCACCAAAGGCGAACGCGCGAGCTAACTGGGAGCCGTGTAGCTTAGAAAAAAGTTTTCAAGGCGAAATAAATATCACAAAGGCGGGACATAGTTATGGATATAATAGTAATAAACGGAAAACCTTGAGCATTTCTCGGAAATACATAACGCTACTTAAGTAAAAGGCACCTCACAACCAAAAAGTCGATGCAGTACAACAAAATCTATTGTAATACATTTTATGTATGTACCTTATTAAAGTCGTTGGGCCTTCTCATTAAAAAAATATGAATGAGATAGACATTCCCCCCGGGCATCATAATTATTCTATAGCGTATCAATATGGAGTAATTGAGAAATATCAATTTATGGAGAAAATCGCCAATAATGAAGCAGTTGTCTCTTTCATATTCTCTTGCAATTTAAATTTTAAAAACATTTGTTAATCATCGTGAATAACATGTACTTACAACCAAGTAAAATTTAAGCAAGGATATTAACTATTCATAGTTAACATTTCTCACTACCCCAGAATGAAAAACTACATTAGCATGTTTGATTTTGGAGCGCATTTATGCATCACTACCACCACTAAAAAAGATCTTTATTAAAAGGAGGTGTTTCTGACTACTTTCCAGCCAAATTCTACCACATTTATTTTTATTTCGCTCGCTAGGCAAAGTGGAAATGGAAATTTTATTCTAAATATCGGAGAAAGATGAAGTTGCAGAACTGCACGTATATTTTCAACACCAAAAAGTCGCTTGATGTATGCAATTTACCATGAGCTCATCATCAGATATGCTTCCGTCAACTCGAAAAAAATATTTCCATGAACATTTCTCCTCCAAATTGAAATTTTCGACTGCAACTAATTAACGCCTCACTTATAAGACCTATCTCGACGCTCCTAAAAATTTACTTTCTCAGAATGGAAATCGACACCCGTTAATTTTTAGGCAAAGGAATGATGTAAATGTGGCCTCCGGCAGGTGTTTGGCCTCCGGAATTCTCATCCCCGTCTTGTTCTTGACCAACGCCACCAACGGGGTTCTTTGGACTTCGAATTCTTGGGATTTATTATCCCATAAAACAACGCTCCGCCGGCGTGCATTTGTTCCTTCTTTTTTGGAAGGACTGCCTCACATCGCACGCGAGTCTACCATTGTCCCGATGTTAGACCTCGACTTCATTATGTTTTACTAGTCTTCCCATGTACAAACATCTGTTGTCGGGACCTGCACGGGATTTAAGCGATTAGATGCTTAATGGCGCGAAGTTTAAGTTGAGAAATGCCGCGGAATTGCCGGGATGAACGATAAAGGAGTCAAGTGCCCCTGGTGGTTAATTAATTTAAAAATGTCTACGGTTCGTAGGAGGATGGATTCGCAAATTGCCACTTTGGACGCAATATTCTGCGTCGATTGAGTTGGATGGAGGGACGTAGTGTTGCAGAAAGCGGAAATGAGTGAATAGGTGCCAATTGTTAGAGAATGTTACGCTCAAGGATACCAAAAAGTAATGGGTGGAGGTTGGAGAGAAACTTCGAGACGATGGCAAGAAATTTGGGAATATGGGATGGAGAAAGTATATGGGAGGGTAAGAGTGTATTCCAGGATAAGGTATGAGAAATATTCAAGATGGTTAGTAATGGAATCTTAGGATTGGTTTTAAGAAGGCCATTGCACAAGTAGATACCTTACATTTCACTGTTTTCGTGTGCATACTCTGTTTTGACGAAGCTGGATAGTTTTCTGATATGAAATTGATATGACCAGATTTATGGGGAAAATCCACTTTCCAAATGAATACGGCTAGAGATACTTACAAGAGCCTTACATTACTCCAAAATAATATAAACTTGAAGTGGTGGTAGATATTCAAGAATACATTCCATACTTAAATCATTAGATTTTTCTAAACACTTACGGCTATCGAAATATAGAATGCATAATAAAAATGTTTGGACTATGAATAATTTGCGATAGTATGTTAGAGAAATGTGAAAAATTAACAAAGGCTTTCTCTTTCTCTTGCATCGCTGAAAAACTAAATGATGCCGTAGAAGATTTTAGGGCAGTGAAACTATATATCAGCAAATTTGATGAAAATAGAATTCAAAATATTAGATAGATAAATATTCACCTACAAGAGTACAACGTATAAAGCTATAAAAATTAATACAGCTAACCAATGTACTTCATAACTAGTGTATTAAGGACTAGGATTTATAAATAAGATACTTAGAATAACATGGTTACTCCATAGCATTCTTCATTCGCTAAATTTCTAGATATATTCCCAGTCAGAGACTTTAAACTTTAAACTAGATGCAGCTAAAATTTCTAACGATTGACATCAACAAATTTTGTTACTTTTTAAAAATGAATCTTTAAACCTAAAGATCGAATATTCCTTGCCAATTCAGGTATTAATGGTAAGAAAAACTTCCTTGTATCAACTTTAAATACGATTTGCCACGTTAGATTACGTAACCACCATATCTCTATAGTTGTCGTCTGATCTATAAATACATCGATTATTAAACCCCCTAAAGAACCACGCGAATGAAAACAAAATGTCACAACTGCTAAAAAAAGAGAACGAGTAGAAGAGGAAAAGAAAGAGGAATGTGTAGAAAGAGAGAGAGAGAGAAATTGCGCGGCGGTGTTTGCGAAAAGGATCGCAATTGGTTTTGACACTTTGATAGCTTCGATGGGGATCTGTGGATGGAGAATTGAGGCAAGAGATAGAGAGAAGGGGGTCGAGTCATGCAATTGAAGCGGAGTAACGCGAGCCCTCTGAGGGCGACAATTAAGGAATATTAGCAGTATCGCCACATTCGCAGGGAGTGTTCGTCGCGTTACATCAATTTGTGTGCCGGAGATGGGGAATGTGTGCGAGCGGAATTCGCCAAGAGTTGAAAGGGATATTCTTATTGTATTTTTCAAATGTGCGAATGACAGAAGGGGAAAGCGAATAAAGAGGAAACGGCGCTTGATGGACGCTTGCACCTCATTGGTCTCCCTCAAGCCACTTTCCCCTTCTCTACATCCCAACTGCCTTTTCAATCTCCCACGGATGTTCGCGCACGTTAACACCGTTACAAGCAATAACTACCATCCCCGATTAACTCCGCATTTGAAGAATTGTAGCGCTTATGCAGAACCAACCCAGTATATCGTTACTGTAAACATGCGATATCCGAAAAAACTAGATTTTATCACTAGTTTTATCAATGAGATCTCATGGTCGTAATAGTAGTAGTTTGAGACTATTATTATAATTAATACTGGGTACCATTTGATAAATATATATATACACCCTCCGTCTTTCACTATGCCGTTACTTTGGAGTATGTATGAAAGGTGTTCATTCAGGCTGGAGGTGAGTCTGAAAAGTATTCCCTTTCGTCTAGCCGTCCTTGAAAAATTTTGAATTGTACTATAACTAATAATAACTACTAACAGAAATAGATAATTCGTGGCGGGGAAAATATATTCTACTTATTTGAAGAAATACAAAAGTACAACTGTTACCAAAGATCGTATTAAAGTGGTATACTGAAATTGAATATTGAAACAATTCAAAAACCTTCAGATCAGTTACAATCTATAAAATTAATTTTGCAAAAATTTGTTAAAATATATATGAACATAACATCACTTAGGGAAGTAAATGACACAGTATTGATGGATATAAGTTTTCTGCTAAGGTCCTTTCTCATTTCAAAAGTACGTTTACTTTAAAAAGTTTATAGTTCCCGTTCATTTATTCCCGTATGCATTTATCGATGGCAAGACAATGATAGGGTATGTTGTGATGTATGTACGATACTTTTGCGAGTTATTTGAAATCTAGGGAACGAAGTTTGAAGTGCACTATCTTTAAAGATTATGTGGACGAATTTACGATGTTTACAGGAATAATTAGAATGTGGGGATGCAAGACTTTCTATTTATCTTTTAATCGATTAAATATATACATTACTAATCTTCTTCCAAGAAGTAACACTACACTATACGAACAACGCTTCCTTAAAATCACACACTCTCTGATTTGGAGTTCCTATATTTGGTTCTTTAAGTGATCACTCCTTTTTACCATTCTATTACCTCCCCTCGTTCCCATTCTATTACCTCCCCATGTTCCCAATATGTTATGCGGGAACTCCTTCGCTTCTATGTAATTTTTAGCCTTTTTCTTCATTCTTATATATGTCTCATTGCAGGTTTGCCTCTAGTCAAGTGGAGCTATAGTACTTTCTCCTGTTTTTAACTTTTATCTCCTCCTTTTCCTCTTTCTTCTGCTTTTTTTCTTTATCTCCCTTCGACCAATAGATTTGCCACCCTTTCACCTCATCACTATCATATCTATCTTCCCTCTGCGCTTTTCTCTTACTTTCTAATCAATTCCCTCTTTCCTATAGTCCCCACTATTCTCAATTTCTCTACTCCTGATGCCCTCTCGAGTCTTCCATTATCTCGAATTCCTCTTAACTCGATCATGTCACCACGCAGTAAGCCATTGCAGATGCCTCCTTGCTTTCGACCAATGAGACAGAGGCGAGCGGAACAAATAAATCTCTCACTTCTTCAATTGCCTTAGAAGAAAACCTATTAACGCTTTCACCTCTGGCTTGAGAAAAATAGAAAGTACAGGCACTATCCCAAATACGCATTATTTGGGGTAGTGCCAATAATAATTAAAATTGATCCTTTTTTAACCAACCGATAAGTAATTTTATAAGACCCCTTCATTCAGAAAGAAATGGGTGTTCATAGCTTTCTACTGTTCATAGATCTCTCAGCTAACAAATAAAATTTGTTCAGAAAACATCATCGCTAGACTAGCTCGCTAAGATTTTTTTTAAGCTGAAATATGATTTTCCTTGCTCAAGTGCAAGTGCTTGCTCAGACTTTCCGTGCTCAAAGTCATAAATACACTTCAAAATTATTTATATGTAAGCGAAAATTAATAGTTTGCTCGCTCATTTGTGAATTAGTCAATCATTAGAACATACCTAAGCCTCCGCCAACGTTCAATTCTACCGATTCTGTATTCACTTGACAAGTCTAAAATCAGGAAAAATACCTTCTTAGGTTACAAAATTCGTCTGTAGTGTTACTCGTCAGCCATTGTAAATTACGAAATACTCATTTTAAAATGAAAATGAAGTGAAATATCTCTAAAAATAGCTCATATATTAATGCTGTCAGCTCAGTTTAAAAGACGTGCGTCTTTTGTCTTCTCCATTCATCCTCTCTCCTCCCACCCAACCATGTCATTCAATTTTCATAGTCCTGCAACTGCGGGGGCGTAACAATTCTTATCCCTTTCCGCCCCATCTCTTCTTCCCACTCCTCCACGATAAACGCCTGTTTACTCCTCTTTCTTAACCTTAATCAATCTCTCATTTTCCCTATTTCACACATACAGTTTGTATTCGAGGGTGAGAAGTTTGTGTTATTGCCTCAATATGACAAACTAAGTACTCATGCTTTATCGAACTTTAAATATTAACATTATTTCATAATTCCTACATATGTGTACCTATGAATACGTCCAATTTAAGAACAGAAAGGTTTATTTCGAATAAAACATAAATAACTAATTTTGTGGACACAAATATATTTCAAGATAGGTATCCCTATTGCCACTGCGGTAACGATACTCTATTCTACGCGCATACAAGCTACCTATCGCTTAACCTAATAGAGAGTTAACTTTTTTCACAAAAATACATATTCTACATTAAAAAGGAAATACCAAAGGATAAACAGAAGTGAAAAATAGAGACATGGACTCGAACCCAGGTCTGCTTATATTCATGTAGGTACTCTGAAAATTGAGTGTTTGAAATTAATTAATAATTGAATAATTTTATTCTATCGTTGACTAAAAACATCTGAAAATTAATAAAAATGTATTATTATTAACTTATTTGGTTGATTGCACTTATGAGGTTCGTACAATTTGGTTAACTAACTGCTGGTACCTCTGAAAGAAATCCTATCGCCCATACATTATATGATGATTTTCATTTCTTTTATTTTTGCTCACAATTAATTTAAATATTTTGGAAGTTTTTATTCCTAGATTTTTTCTTGCTCTTCTTACATGCTTTCAGAAAGTTAATTCTTTAGAAATGTATACTTTTTCATATTATTAATTAACTCAAGAATTAACGGTGTAAGATACGCTTTTTATGAAATATAACAACGTTGATGTATTATTTTAAACTAAAGCCGTGCAAAGTGCGACCTTGTCCATTAGGTCTCTCCTCACTTTTTATAGATCTGGGAGCACCTGTGCGGAATGCCACAGCGCGATTCCGAGTCAGAACTCGACTCATTCAACGTGTCAAGGTATATCCATTGCTGCTCGTTTCCCCGCTCATAATTTTCAATTATAATACACGCCCAACTAGCATTCTCGAGATGAAAAAGGAAATGGCAGTCCATCCTACAAACCATTCGATTTCCCAGTAGCCTTTTCTCTGGCCTCGAGCTCTTTGCGAGGAGTCTCATCTCTTCGCAATCCAAGCACAAACTGTCGTTATTAACCCAATGACCCGCATAGCGAAGATATCCTCTGTGACCTCATTGCGGACGTAAAGCTCTCTTTACCTCCCATCCAAAGATCATTTCCCATCGCTGCTTCGCCCACACAGCATCAATACGTCCGTCAATGAAACAGTTCGTCAATTGGAATGGCCGCATTCAATATCTCGTCGCCACAATTATGGAGTTTCTACCTAACGTTAAGTTAAATTTGGTATATATAGTTGATTAATGGTACACGTTGTTTTCCCATCATATATTTTCTTCAGAGATAAATATTTCCTGTGATTAAATAGCAAAATGCCTCGGTTTGTGGCTGTTTTTGTTACTCATTTATAAAATTATAATGAGATCGCAAATCATGATGATAGTTTAAAAATTATTTTCATGACAATTCTGTACATCCAGGTGATTTTTCTGATTATTGTTAAATTCACAATAATTAAATAGAATTTTCATACAACAAGAAAGATATTTCTTGTTGTATGAAAATCAACACTATCAACACTCCAAGGCTACTGGAGAGATCAAGTAAAAGAGAATACTTACACCCAGACAAAGATCAGAACTGCATCCATTCCATAATTTATTTCTATGAATGCATTTTGTGTTTTAAGTTGTTTCTCCTAAAAATCCATTCACGATAGTGAACCATGAAAAGATATCACTCATGCTTGTAGTAGAGCTGAACCCTTACTGAAATATGATCATAAAATAGTCTTCCACCTATATATTGAAGAATAGAATATTTGTCGTTTGACTTTCGGTATAGGATAGAGGATAATGTGTCTTTAATTCATTTTTGTCTCAGTCTTTTTCATACTTGTGACAATATGAAAGCTAGTGGGGTATGAGATATGTCAATTGATGGGTTTCAGTCTTTATTGAATGTTACGAAAAGTGTACTCCCTAAGGTCATGGTCACTTCTTACCTTAGATAGAAAACCCATTTCCTCTTACCCATTGCTAATGGTAATGAGATGAGCTTTAAACCAGCCTTCAGCCTGAATCCTGAGCAGACATCTTAAAAATCTCCTAGCCATCAACAACAGTACATAACCTTCGAGACCGAAATTTCCTATTGTTAAACCTTCCTTTGGAATTAGGAAATTTTGCATTCATCCATCCCTGTCGAATCTCATCGTCGATAATTTGAGCAATCCCTTTTTCCATATCCCACTCTTTCCATACACTCCCCTCATCTCTCCTCATCACCCTCTCCCCCTTTCCATCTTCACTGCGCAACCCACTCCTTACTCGGGACCTTCGGATTTTTTAAGGAACGGACCAAGTCTGGTCGTCCGTCTCCGATATTTTCTCTTTTCTCCCTTTGTCGTCAAATGCTCTCCATCACCGCCTCCCCTTTATTCCTCCTCTCCCTCTTCGCCACTCCCTGCGCCTCTCCAGGAAACGCCTCCTCAAAATTCGCGCACATAAATAAAGGTTATGCGACGAAAATGCTTTCTCGAATGTGGAGTCGGAAAGCCATCGCTCACAATTATCAGGCGGTCGAGGGTTTGTTTGCGGTTCCACGACGCCATGAATTATAATTTCGAAGATATCCTTCGAACGGGAAAAGAATTGTCTCCGAATAGAATTATTGCTTTCTGCGCAAAGTATAATTTTACCTGATTTTCTATTTCGGCCCAAACTTTGTGCTATGCTTCTCAAAATATGTTTTCATTTTATCCTTGAGCGGAAGAGCATAAGTGAAATCTCCTGTATTTATTCATTAACCCATTAACGACCAAGGTTTTAAAGTATGAGAAAATTGTCCTTTCTTCTTTGTAATTTTGTATTGAAGTGTTAGATAAGAAAAGTATAAAATATGAACGATGTAAAAAATTCTAAAAATGTAAAAAATAATGTTGTGTTATCTCAACTTTGGCCGCAACTAGTCTTCAGTGTTGAAACTAAAGTAGAAAAAAGAATTTTATTTTGAAAATAAATGAGGGAGGATGCTAAATAGATATTATACTTATAAAGGATATCGATAAGAAAACACACATTCAAATTTTAATTGTGTAGTAACAAATTTGCTTTCCGGTAGACTTACGAAACAGAAAATTTGACAAATTTAAAAATTAATTGCGGAAAAATAATAATTGTTAATGATTATATTTCTGCATTGAAATTAATACAAGACTTTTGTTACAACATAAACAGAAAGAAAAATTGAAAATTTATATCTAAAATAACAATTTCACATTCAATGATAAATTAAATGGAATTGGGTCAAGAAAATCATACATCATAACAACGAAAACCGACATATATTGAGCGTCGATGGACTTCGTTACAAACTGTTCGACTGCGTGACGAGAGAAATAGTTAACTGCTGAAATTGCAGTAATTCACCGTTCTCTTATATATTCAACAGATGCATTCTTAATAAATTCTTGTGAACCTTTGTTCTGGGAATATCTCTTTCACATGAGCTGTACACATACAGAGTGCTGATTGATAACTTTCGACCTATGTATCTCGATTAACTGGTGATTTTGCTGACGAATCTTTCCAACGACAAAGATCTCATTCGCTGCGTTTAAGTTCGACTAATGAACATGGATACGGTTATAGAATATAAAGATGAATACATGATGGATACAATGTCTCACATAAGCATACACAAATGAAATTCAAAATTGATCAGATCGAAAGCTGCCCATTCTTGGTTACTAATAAAAGAGTGTGGTAGCTTTTGGGCAGTGTTTGTAAGAATTCTACTTCTTCACCACAACAACTTCAGACCACATTATATACTGCATTTCGACTAGCGAGGGTGATTACGGTTTATTTTTTTCCCTGAGTATCGCAGTGTTCGACTGTTCAAAACTCAGTATTCTAGAGACTTAAATTACTCATTAATTTCAGGGTATAACGATTACTAGTCGCGATCTACCAGTAGGTTGATGTCGTTGACATTTGGCTTGCTTAAAAATAAACACGTTTAAGCTGTTCGTGATGCTGATGAAAACTTACGAGTAAAAGCAATCGAAATCTTATCCAAAACCTACCAATTCTTTAATACTGCGTGTTCGTGAAAGAAAAGGATAGTGGTCATTACGGAATCCTTATGCCCCGTTTGTTAAAACTGCAATTAATCATCGAGCGCAGAGGGCAGCAACTAAATCGTTTAGATGACGATAGAATCATACACGCCCATTGGTGTTCTCGTAATATCTAATGTTTCTAGCCTTAATGGCTGCGAGTATCATTTAAGGATACGATATTTCATTAAGGGCAATTAAGTCTCCAAAGTTAGGTAAGGCCCAGACTTAATGGATTACAGGGCTTATGAGACGAGAGCAAGTTGGGAAAAAACGGCACTTTTACATTTCCATTGTTTTGGGCCTCTTTGTAACGTGAGAGTTCTTTTGTTTCGTGACGTGGTTGAATTAATACTAAAAATCATTGCTAGATATTTTTCTTTCCAAAAATCCATCACTGTTTTGTATGGAAATTGCGCAAAGAACACGAAATTCGTCGGCATTATCATATCCGACGCGTGAATCCCGAGACACGGCGATTTTTCTCAAGATTTTCTTTGTTTCCCGTGGGACGAAGGGTCTTCAATTGAGAGAGGGCGCGGTCTGTATCCGAGACAATCATGATCATTGCCTCCATCTGTCTCATACGCCCACGCGATCGCCCTCTTCCATAGGCGTCTGAAATTAAAGCCTAATTTATCTCAATCGAATTCCACGCCCCCGAAGCTTTCCTATGACCCATCGAGACCCGCTCTATCGGCTCACTTCGCTATCCGCCTCCCCTATTCTACTTACTGCTACTTTCCTATGCCTCACAGGTCATGATTGAGATGAAAAGAAGCGTAATTATAGCATCTTAGATGCTCATATGCGTCTTAGGATTTCTGAAAATTACAAGGATCTATTCAAATTTAAATTCACCCGAGTTAACTGGCGAATAAAAGAATAACTGGCGAATACGGCTTAAGGAGTATTTCCCAATTATTAATAAACGACCATGTCTCCCAATTTGTTCTCTAAATGACCATCTTTTCTTCATTTTTATATGATTCATTCGCATATCATTATTCGTATTTTATTCATGAGCCCTTTAAGTTATCATATATAACCACGCTTCCAGTTAAGTAGGAGATGACGATATATTGGATGTACCTGGGCTTGATTTTAAGGCGAAAGAGAAACAATATAAATAAGTAATCAGTGAAACT
This sequence comes from Ladona fulva, assembly GCA_000376725.2. Taxonomy (NCBI): domain Eukaryota; kingdom Metazoa; phylum Arthropoda; class Insecta; order Odonata; family Libellulidae; genus Ladona; species Ladona fulva. The sequence goes on along the minus strand of KZ308252.1, from coordinate 1,437,758 downwards.
GTTTCAGGCGTTACCTTGTGAAATTTCTCCATAACGGTAATAAACTAGATATTTGTGCAATTCCACTAGTCTAGTGTTATTGCACAAATATCTAGTGTATTTCCGTTAATATAAATAATATTGAAAAATTAATAAAACTAAATAAGTCTTAAAAGAGGTACCTTTACTTTTTCTTATTAATTCTTATTTATTTTTCAATCGTATTTACATTATAAGACATATAAGGCTTATATAAAGTAATGAGAAACATTATATATGACGCAAAAAATAGATATTATGTAAAATATAAACATGACCTGAATAAACTAAAATATATATGACTTATACATGGGGTTTGTTACAACAGAAATGCTGTGCTTAAGATATTAAATCTCGATATCTTATTTGTGCAAAAATGTAGATGTAGCGACTATTAAATATAGTTATTTCTAAAACAGGATGTTTCCTCTACAGCTTCTACATCAAATAAAGCTTTTGTGTCAGCCTCAAGACAACCCCAAAATGATGCTGTTAATGAGAGTTATGAAACACTGGTAATCTCGTGCTTGTAATGTTATGAATTAAAAAAGGAGTAAAATCTTATCACAACGATCAGATTTAATTCGACTCGGACCTTCCACATTTCCACCACGTCACTCCTTCATCTGGGGCTTTACGTATCTTAGGTCTGCTAATCCATAAATTCATCTTATTAGTTCTACTAATCATTCATACCTTAGGAACTTTCAAACTATCGCAGCCACTAACAACAATGAGACGAAGCAAATTTCCTCTATCCTTTACTGAAAGAGAAATAAAAATATTTCTTCATCAAAATATGATAGCTGAAGCGATAAGGCCCATTGTTCCAGAAAGAAAATAATTAATAGTAATTATTTAAATATACTATGACAGCGAAGGTCATTTGGAAGGTAAGCTTCCACAGGTGATCGAACCCGGAACCGCTTTCACCGAAGTCTAACGCATTACCCGCGTGGCCATCCGGAGGCCCACAAGAAAACTAGTAGCCTAAATTATTACATGCCTTCGTAGAATAGTAACTGTGTTTGAAAAGTATTCAGCCCGAAGGCAGATTGGGACCTCATCCCCTCTACGAACGGTTAAAAGAGGGAGATAAGGCTCATTATGTAAGATGAGGAGTGAGGTACGCTCTGGCCTTCCTCGCTGAGCCAGAAAGCGGAACAAGTCTAAGTAATTTAAGGTCAATGAATCTACAGTAACACTTTTAGTAGCGTTCCGAAGAAGAAACATTAATTAATGCCATTTATCAGCATCACTAAAACCTCAGTAGCTTTCGTATCATCACAGCCATTAATAAAGTAAAATTAAATGAAAGATATATTTTACTCCATCCTGAGCCAAAAGACTTTGTTATAAAGATTATTTCGTGGTCGTTTACGCTGCATTATTGTTCTGAAACTTCATTATCAATTAAAATCAAATAACATATGATTATACCTACTTTTTCATTTAGTCTCTCCCCATCAGTTTTACATCGTTATCACCCATGTCTACGAAATGTTCATGTTTCACCTCTCCCAAAATTCTTCTCCCATCCGCTGTCCATAGTTCCTCCAAAGTCCTTCGATCACCTTCCGCCGCGAAATCCTCATCCCAGGCGTTCATTCTCATCGGCCACACACGCTCTCTCACCCGCCCATCCCTCAAATCCCCTTCTCTAATACCCTTCAATCAATCCAATACCAGCCTCAGCCACACCCAATCACGTTCCTTTGACTCATTCTATCCCATCATTCCTGTCGGCGTCTACGAGTTCGCCTCATGACCTCAAGAACACGTTCTACAAAGATGTAAACTATCAACCACACACACACACATGAGTGCAGATGTTTGAGAGCAGTTCTGTGGAAAAAAGGGGCGACATTGGGGAGAAAATCACGGGGTTGGTTCTCGGAAAAGGTGTCTGCGGTCAAAAGTTGCTCAATTTGGTGGCTTTCCTACTCGGGAATCATATGCCATTAAATCGTTACGTCGGATATTTGATGAACATGCTGGGAGGCATCGATTTCTGTGGCGGAAATATTTGCACAATCCTCCCAACCAATGTGTTCCACAAATAGCCCTCAGTTTTTCATTACAATTCTATCTTTTCACATAAGTGTCATCTGAGTTACTTAACTCATAAAACGACTGTTTCTTGTCTGACGTAATTTTCCTCAATTATGAAATTTGCTTTAACTGGTCATCTGAAGACTCACATGCAATACACTCTATCACGTTTGCCTGAGGATATATATTTACATAAAAGGCATGACATTGAGAAATAACTCAGAGATGCTCCGCACCAATAAATGACCCATGCATTTTCTCACTGAAATTTCGAAGATTTGATTAACATAGCCATGAATATTTCTTGCTTTCTCTAAAAGAGTTTAATTGTAGGATCATCGAAACCAATTTTAAACAAATGGTTTAATTTGCACGTGAGCATATTCTGAAGGTTTTCGATTAAACTTAAAATTTATGTTTAATGTAGTAATCGCCTCAAATGAATTACAGTAGTCTCTATCATCTGAGTTAATGAGGACCGGATCCACCTCCTATGATCGGAAAATCTTAAATAAACTATTGAACTAAACACGCTATATCCATGTTTTGCCGTAGTAAGACGTGCATTTACGATTAAGAAATTACTCTGATGTATATGTTATTTTATATAATTATTATAATATTTTTAATAAAATATTTCTCTTATCCTTCAAAATAAATACGCCAATTTTCGAGTCGCAGTTCTCTTCTTCTTCAACTTCTTTTCTCCAACTATTTCCTAATTTTGCTTTTTTATACTGAACTGGGATGTCTGCTACAGAAAAAAAAATTTAAGCAGAGTCCCAGTACATATGTAAGTGAAAAAGGCAAAGTACATAAATATGTTTACCGGTTGATACGGAACCTCGGTTAAGCGGGACTCGGATAATCGAGACTCTAGTGTATATAAGTTCGTGATCTTCAGCATTCAATTACGCTAATAGAAATGTAATTTTGAGAGGAATATGATTAATGCTAAATGAGAGTTTTACTAATCAAAAATCTATCTTAGTTATTCACAAATCTCAATATCCTAAACTGATAAACAATTTCATGATAACCTTCATCAGGATATTGTATAATGGTATTACACTAGCTACTTTATTGAGTAAACTGTACGTGCTCAATTCAAACTTCCACTCTCTCCTTATCGACCTGATTACATCAGAGGGATATTTATTAGCCATTCAGCCTTCAGTGGAGAATTTTGATTGTAGATAAAGAATCTTTGCTATTTATTATTGCCGTGAGAACTGTTTGATGTGGAAATTACAATCCGCTTTCATAGCTGTCAGAAGTCGTGGTTTTCCAGTGTTTTAAGGATTCTAGGACATTGCTTCCCTCCTATAAATGCTACGATATATTTTTCGAATTATTCAAGGCTTGGCCATAAAGTAATTCTTGATTAAAAACTATCATTTGGAGGACTTATTTATCTCATGAATACTAACGATAGATTTTGATTAATTGTGGCCATCATGCCATGTAGAACATCTTTATCATTCCGCTGTATATCAGTATCAATGTAATCTGCCAAAGTAGAATATCAATCCCATTGTCCTTCATTGAAAACCAACCTTCTCTCCTTATGCCATCTCAGATTCATCCTTCAATTTCCCTCTAATGGACTCGGACAACGAGCATGTTTCTCTCGATACGACAAGAAAAATTATAATCGACGGGGAATACCGATATAATTATGTTGGGATAAATATAAGCTGACCTTTTCGATCGTGATGAATCGTTTATCTTTTTAAAATCCTTCTCCTCCATCAGTTTATGGAACGTTTTCCGCCTTAATGCGCCTTTCACCGTTTTGAGCTCCGAAGTCATTGCATTAATCATTACGAAATGGAGGCTCATTTGAAAGAGAAATCTATTGTTCGATCCGAGGATATTTTTCAACGAGCATACGCATACGCTTAAGAGTCCGTATCAGCGTCCCGAGGGAATGAAAAAACGAACGTTTATGTAACAAAAGAATCCAGGAAAGTGCGAATGGGTGTTATTAAGGTTGGAGGCTACACACATCTCCATTGACAGGTTGTATCAATCTACGCCCCGCACCGGCCTCGCCCCACGCACATCCACCACTCCCAATTGCCCTCCTCACTCTCATATCAACCCCGTGTTTCATTGTGCCCCCTCCCCACCGATTCGACGCCCCCCCAATTCAGCCAGCCCACAGACGTCGCTCATTAACCGTGAAGACGCTCTGCCCTTGACCGAACACCTCCGTACGAACGGAGGAGTGGCTGATCGAACGTCCGGGACACAATCGACCACCTCTCTATCCCTGAAGTGACGAAGCACTTGACGGGGCCCAACCCTTTTAACGGGCCTTCATTCCTCTCTACCTCCCAATATATTCCCTCCCCATTCTACCCAAATAAATTGCGCATTTATGATTGTGTTTCTCATTCTGCATTATTTTTTTTAAATCCAACCAAAAGAACTTTGATCTCCACTTAAAACAAGTATTATCTCATTAGCATTTATTTTAATTTGGGATGTTTGTGATGAATTGGTTTTCTAAGTCCTATTTCATATAAAATTCCTCTTTCTTAATGAAGTGGTTGCCAAAGCGGTTATGGGAAGGTATACAAAAGCATTGTCAGTTAAATATTATCATAAGCTATTTGCGAAACATGGAATGATTCATCATCACCATAACATTGATTGGTCATGAAAGTTGATATATGTTCTAAATTGTACAGATAAAACTTTTCTTCCTCACATTTTCACTGATTGCTCTTTGTTTTTGGTTTAGGATTCTTATCCCCTTATATGCACGTGATTACTCTCGTGGTTTGTGCCTGAAGATGAAATGACAGTTCAAAACTGTTACTAGATACTTCTAGTGACTCTTCTGCACAGCTATTCCATTCTCGCCTAGGATGGAAAAGTGACGACTTCATCGATTGATTATATACTGAAGAGAAATATTAAGAAATATATCTCAATGGAGATTTATTTCTTAAAAAATTTGTTTGAGAAAGTTTTACCGAGACATCACCAAATCGAAAATATATTCAATGTTTGTTTGTACTAATAATAAATTTAATGATTTTTTGTAGTGCGCTTATAATGTATTCAATGTTTTTTTGTGCAAACATATTCATAGATTGTACTCTAAGTATTTTGAATAGGTACAATGATATTGTACATACAATATATATGTTGATGTTCCAACAGGAATTATATTTCCATACTGATAACCCTCCCTGAAGGGTTGTTGAAGTTAACTAAGACTGGCTAAGGCATAGTTCTTTACCCTTTCCATGTGTATGTAGGTCCGTTATACTTTCTTATCTAAGATTTAGTTAGGAGCGTAAATAACCTCCAAAGGTAAAATCATTTCAGTTTATTTTTCCCTCCGCAAATATCAAAGGTGTTAATTACTGGGCGCGGCTTGTTTTGTTTCGGATTCGTCTATTAAGTCATTTATCTGCTTCTCTGTCTTCATAGTCTTTCCCCACATCCCGGTTCGAGGCTAATGGTAATTAAGTCGTATGAAGGTGCAATAGGATAAATCACTCTCATGAAAGTGGATTTCTTATCATACCTTACACTGCACGAAATCCAGATTGTTAAGATTGAAATGGATGTTTGCGCAGAAACATGAGTGAATGTGAAACAGTATATTGGAAAAGGTTGTTAGTTTCGTTCGTGTGTTATAGCAGTCTCATGTAATTAAAAAGAGCAATTTATTAGCAAAAAAACTAAATAACAGATAAGAAGAAAGAATAATCTATGAGACGTTGTAATAAAACTTTTAAAGCTGTTAACAGTGTAGGTTAACTATGATAAAAATTATTTATAAGTATTAACGAGTTTTTTGTGCAGACCTAGGAAAATTTCATCGAAATCTACGTGATTGTAATAAGTGAAACAAAAGTTGGCTGGGGAGGAGAAGACGACAAGGGTATTTTATTATTTAACCACCTGTTCTTAAAATACATTGATATCGATTAAATCCTAAATCGAATGTCATATATTATGGTGATTACATTTTCTCTCCAATATAGGATTGTAATCAGTCTTTTGTAAGAAGAAATCAACCTTTACAGCGTCTGATACTGTTAACTCGTTTGTCCTCTTCTTCTAAGCTTTACATAAATTAAATGGCTCCACAGTTTCTTCCATGATTATTTACCACAGTGAAAAAATATTCGCAGTCTTAAAAAAAGTTAGAAATGTCTTCGATATGAACGTATTTGGGGTTTCATGCTCAAATGTATTCCGAGGCATAGTCCACCAATACTAGAGTTAGTATAGACCACGAAGTCGCCGTTACGATAGCAATCAGAAGATCGCATCCAGAAACGAATACATCTTTCCTTCCCTGAAATGTCAGTATTTATTTATTTTCACAATATTTGTAAACGGTGCGTTTGCTAGGGACATTGAATAGAGCGGATGACTGGAAAGGGTGAGGACAGCGCAAGAGTTTAACCATATTCAACTCGGGTGTTCTCCGGACCTTTCTCTCTCTTCTTTTTTCCTGTTTAATCCTCCTAACCCTCCCCTTTACCACCCACGCCTGCACTCGTCTCTGCGCATTACGTGGAAAAACAATTTACGATCGGTCGAACCAGTTGCACTGCCGCCCCTTTTACGACTCCCGCTTTTCCACACACGTAATCGAGACGGTGCATCCCAAATCCCCTAATGTGCAACGCACTCCCTCCTCTGCATTTTGCCTTTCCTCCAAAAGATACTTCTCAGAATGGCGCGGAAAAATCGCGTCACGTGTACGCCTCTGAAGATGTTATGAGAAAGTGTTTCCGGCGAATGCATTTCCATTTGATTTGCATGACATTTATAGATGTCGGACCGCTTCCTACTTACTTACGCTCCCCACCAGTTTTCTCATCTTCTATCTTAACCCTTGCGATATGTATTAGCATATATTTGAAATGTCTTATATTCGAGATGCTCAAAGGAACACTTGTTGGGGAAGTAGTGAATAAAACAAATATACAGTCCTATTTTTCTTTCCCTTTTCATTAATACTGTGGTATATTTATTTTTAGTATTCCGATTCTCCCTCCTTCCTTTATCGATCAAGTTTTCCAAGGCTGTCTAAATATTTTTCAAACAAAACTGATCAACCAAATTCCATTTCATCCGTAAGAAATCATTTTCAGTTCACCAATTCACTTGGTGTCTACGCCACAAGTTGGAGTTAAATAAAAGCTGTGTCATCTTTATATTATTCAACTTCCACCTAAGTATTAACCGACCTGAATGCTGCTACCGATAACTGCAGTTGAGAGTAAAAATATTCAGAGTATTTTTTATAACTGTTACCTATTAAACATTCTTATTCTTCTGCATATTGATAAAATTAGAAATGTATCAAAATTACATATTACCGTAATTCATTTTTTAACATAAGTATATACTTGTATTTTCGTTAGTTTTTCGAATAATTTCAGATATGATGAAATTTTCCTCCTTACTTGACTGAATTTTTATTTCTCTTATTTATTTCTTTAATCTCTATCGCAAATTTAGGTCTCTCATATAACGTTTGCAAACGCAAGGTGTTTTGCTATAAATTAACTTTTTAGATGAATCTGACGTTATGACTTCATAATACCACGGTGTTTTATATGGTTTTAACATGTTACATTTTTTCCGCACTCTTTGACCCTAATCAGAGAAAGTTGACTGAATATCATAACCATTAATGATTTGTAAAAAATTGTTAAGGCTCATCATGCAATTGCGGAGACTTTAAAAAATGTAGAACCTCAATTCACTATTCGTTCGTTTAATTAATAATAAACTTAAAAATGTGTGACTTTTTTCAGGGAAATTATGTTGAAACGCTATTACTCGTACGTTATTCCACTGATGCTATAGTCCCATAACCGACTCTATCAAAAATGAAAAAAAAACTAAAGTTTCAATAATAATTGTTACTACTAACCACTGGATTAGGTAGTGGGTAGCTTTGAAGATAGATGAAAGATAAGATTTCAGACATATCACGAGAGAAGTTTAGTGTGAGATCAGTGTGTGTAATGAAGATAAGGTTTAGCAGTAATAGAAGTGATGATGAGGGATTAGGAGAATGCGTTATGACAGAGAAGCGCTAAAGACGATTTACCAAGAGGGAGTCGACGAATTTGGCGTCTAATGACCTGTGGAAATGGTAGAGGATGACTCTAAAGGATATTGGGAGTATTTCAGTGAATAAACATAAATATCATTATAAAAAGATAATATTTTAATAATTTTAACTTGTAAGTGGCCTGATTAATGGATATATATTCGTTTGTAACAGAGCTACTCACTAACTTAATACATGTAGATGGACATGCTGATTAATTACACATCTGACTTTATAATTTTAGATCGTGTGTTCAATCAAATGGGGTGGCTGGGTATTAAAATACATATATAAATATCACTCAGACTATCGTAACGCCTTCCAGAGTTATTTGCCGCTTATACATTCTTCTCGGAGAAAATGTATATTTATATAGTTAGACAACTAATAAGCAGTAAGAGTAGATAAGTTTTGAATAATCGGACGTTTTTTCGTACATCTGCTATCAGCATCTCCTCTCCTTTATAACAAAAAGAACATTTATTTCATATTCTTAAGCGTTTTAATCACGAATCTATAACAGCTGAGCTTATAAAATACGAAAAAGGAAACTCGAATGAAATAACTTAACTTTGATTTTACGCATCTCACTTTTGCTCCATGCTTTAAATTTAAGTCGCGAAAGCTGAACATCGACTATTTATACACTCTCCTCGGAGAGTTTGAATTTAAGGCGGGATGCCGAAGCATTAGCCACGCTCGACTCGAACAATAAGTATCAAATTCAAATGCGAATCCGCTGAAAGACTCTTAAGAAAATCGAATCTGACTTCGCTATAAATCCGTGCTTTAACGCGAGTGTTCGGTGGGCGTCGGGGATCGTAAGGGCGGTCCCCTCCTTCTTTTGTTTGCCCAATATATTTATTTTTCCTTCCACCCTCTTTTGTCTACTGAGGTTTTTTCTTCCCCGCTCTATTCGGAGAGGGTGCGAAACCTGTCCTCTTGAGTCACGACGGACTGTCCCGCACCTACGCCGCCTCCGAACCTCCCCTGCTCCCTCCCCATCCCCAGGCGCATTCCACCCGCCACCCACGCCGGCGCTAAGACCAACCGCTTCTTCTCCGTGACCCAGTCACCTTCCACTGGGCACGCTCCCCTCAGCCGATGCTCGTAAGTTTTCCTCATCCCTCGAAACCGCCCACGCCGCGTCATATGATTTCTCCCCGCCGCAACACAATCGTTATATCCGATCGTCTTTTGTTCTCCATTTTCGTCTATTGGCCTCCCGCTCCCTCACAATGGGTTGTAAATAAATGCGTATTCCCTCCTCGCGATTCTCTTTTTTTCCGGGATTTCTCTCGGCCTCGAGTCTAATTTTGGCGGGGTGGAATCGCTGCCGAGGTTTTATTGCCGCATGAACGTGTTTTTCTAATGTGACTGTATGCGCAATTCGCGTTTTGCACTCGCGTGATTTAATTTACATTGGAATTGGAGGCTGAAGTGAGGCCGCGCCCGTAAAAATTTAGGCGAAAAGTACCGTCTTAGGTGGATCAAGAAATTCATGTTTCCGTATACAACTGTCGCTGTGCGATAATAAATAATAAACTATAACGTTCATACAAAACGTGCATAACGTGCGGAAGATAGAGGATTGCGTGATTCAGAAAGTTGGAGTAGTTTCTCGGAATCAAAAATTAAATTATAAGTTTTTGTTTTGAATTCACTCTATTTTCTTAGCTTAGCTATATAATTTTACGTAGATCTCTCCAATTCCCGATCAATCCGAATTTATTCTTTTAGGTTAACTTCATCTTTCAAAGGTTGGTCTATTAGAGAGTCAATTTTATCTTGATAAAGTCGTCAGGTACTTTGAAGTGCTTTCTTCCAATTTAAACAAACGTAAATTGTTTACTATCTCTTGACTTTATCATAGCCGATGAATCCAATAAGGCTTAATAAATATTCAGTAGTGATTTCATACTACTTATTAGTAGTTTTACTTCCATTAGTAGTTTTACCGATTGATATTTGTTCTAAAATATTCATTGTATGAAGTGTCGCACAAACAAAGCATAACGATTCGAGAATTCTTCCAGAACGAAACATTCAAACAAATTCTCAGAACACTACACTTATTTACAACAACAAACTCAGCAACTTTCAGTGTGTTCCGTAAATTAAAATAAATTATGCATTTCGGGAGTGATTATGGTGTCCGAATTTTAGACGTTTTTTTATCGCAGATGACAGCCTATAATTTTCCTCATATTGGAAAAGTTCGCAAATCATTAACATTTATTCAGCGAAGCTAAAATACGTGGCGTCGTTTCCAATTAATTTTAGGGTCCATTGTTCTTTCTTTCTACTTTCCTTTTCTCCTAAATCTTTCCTTCCACGCTTGCTTCCACCACTCCTCTTCCTCCTCACTCTTGCCGTTATGACGTTGTTTATCGCTCCATATCATTATTTAATTAATGTCAAAATTGGCTGGGTTAAGGTAAGCCGAGAATTAAGCATACTGTGTCAACGTAGCTTCAGTTTTAGAATATATCTTCTCTGAATTACTGTACGCATAAACTTGCGCCATACTTGTTTAAATACAGTAAGGCTTATTGAAGTTTAAAACTATAGTTAACGATTACAGGAAAGAAACAGTTGAGCAGAGATGAGGGTGAATATTTTGAAAGAATCTTCAATATTATGCATATTTAATTGAAAAATTCAAAATCTTCAATAATAAAGTCCTACAAAATTGTTGCATAAATGTAAAAGTATTATTCTCTTTCGGAAGTAAGTTTTATTTTGACAAACATTCTTAACTGATTACCTAAGATTCATAATTATCTAAGAATTGTCATAATATTCCCAATAATTAAAATTCTCCCGTCAGACATGTTCAAAATCTGTCAATATTTGGAAAATAATCGAATTAGAATGAGACTGATACAAGTAATTGTCAATAGTAACTCAGATTTTTTTTTTTCAAAAACATTTACATTTTAATTTATAATTTTCTTAGAATGTTCGTGTTAATTCAAATTATTGAATATCTCCTGTTTATGCCCTAGTCTATCGCTTACTAATATGAACGGTAAATTACGAATATTCTTTTCATTCAATAATAGATAATAATAATAATTCCTATAATAATAATATATAC
>KZ308252.1:1327305-1426475 GCA_000376725.2 Ladona fulva | reverse complement strand
ATACTATAATATAATTTTTTCAAGCAACGAATACAAACTTTTGTCACAATTTTTCTACGTATCCTTTGGTAAACCCTTGATCACTCATAATGATTTCTTTTCGTTTAAAATTTCAATCGCTTTCACTGTCATGGATAATATCTAATGTCTAAGAAGATCATGCGCAACTACAAAGAAAGTTAAGGCCAGCTTGAATTACATATTTGAAAATTAGTTCCAGCGTAAAAGCTGTTCAAGAAAAGCAAATCAAATTTATCCCAAAAGATGTCTAAATCTAAATATCTACCATCGTACCTCATCTGATTCTTTCGGCCTTTTATCTCATTCGTGCTTGAATTTCTACGTCTTCATCACCTTCCGTCCTGCTTTCTCGATTCGGAAACTTTCCTCTTATAAAATCTCAGCTCCTCCGCCTTAGCTCAGGGTGGAGTCGTCTTTTTGGAGGAAAGAGAGAGATGTATTGAGGAGAGAGAAAGAGGGTGTGGACCACTGTGATGGGAGTGATTGAGTGGAGAGACCAAAGTGTGCACTCTATCCCTCACGTCTTCGCATCGAAACCTCAAAAAGGAGGCACGTCGGAGTGCGAGGGTATGACTGAACTGTTTTCGAATTCGAGAATAGACATACTACTTTCTAATAAATTTCATTAATCTCAATGTGCTTGTTAACATCACACATTTAATTTCGACCGTGTTTAATTTATTCACCTCTTTTTCCACTAGCTAGGTTGGAAGTAAAATATGTTGGAAATTTAAAAAATAATGAATACAGATGTTGATTAAGGTAAATACGTTAAACAGAAAATATGTTTGAAGCAACTGATAATACTTTATTTTCTTCAATATAGGAGCGTTTCAACTTGAATTGCTAAGGATGATCTCAGAGGTCCTTCTTTTATTCTGTTATTTATATATGAACATTATTAAAATCCCATAATTTTATCGAAGAAATATGTTAGGAAACGTATACCTCTACAAGAGGGTAACTTAGTGTCATAATACAGATAGAATAAATTGTAATTTCTGAAATTCATGAGTAGAAGATATACTCGTATCTTCTGAAATACAAAAAATTTCCTCTGAAGTCTTTTTTACAAAAACATTACACATTAACACAATTAAAATATTGAAGGCCCAACTCTTACGAACAATTTTTGACTATAGAACGAACTCACATTTCTTAGTATCAGCGATTTCACGATCTGATGAGCGGACATTGAAAGGAATAAGTGGAAGTATTACAGCACGCCTTTTCTTTCTCAAAACCCTCTGATGCCTTCTATTGCTCGTTATCGACTTTCTTTATACTTTCCGTTTCAGCATCTCATTAGAAGTAGCCGATAAATCATCTCTCAGTAAATTTTGTTGTTTCCATCAGTTTTGAGAGAGATTCTCGCCGAACAAACAGGAATTTATCAAATACTTTAATGAATAATTCATCCCGAGAAATCTCCGGGAAAATATCTCTCGAATATATTCGATTAATTTTTCTCAACGCGGCAATTAGGCACCATTCTGCGATCGAAAACGAGTTTCCAACGCTCGAGCTCCCAACGAGAATAATCAAATGCAAATTCCTTCTTTTAACGCGCGCCAAAAAATCGAAACAATAAATTACGGAGTTATTTTTATCTTCGTTTTCTCTAAGTTGACAATGAGTTACGCGCCCGCTGTAGAAAGCGTTCTTCGATTTCCACCGTCACTTAATCCCCCCGCAAGTGTTATTGATTATTCATGGCGGACGAAAGGGCGAAATCACCTGCGTAAACCAGTTTCGTGTTGACCCAAACGACGATAATAAAATCGCGAGAGTTTTGAAAGTTTAGATCGGAAGAGGAATTTAGTTCGGACATGATTTCAGCAGGGCCGGTGTCAGACCCTCAGTCGCCCTGAGGCGGGAGGCTTATGGCTGCCCCCTGCCAGAAGTACGCTCTACTGGGTCAGTGGTTATTATCTTCATAACATAACACTGTAGAGATGACATTAACCGTACTAGTCAGCTGAGATGAAGGATTTAGTACTAAATGGGCCCAAAAGAGTATATTTTGTCGTTTTCCATGATGAATAATTCTTTTGAGGGTCCTTGCGCAAACGACCTGATTAACAATTAATACTGTATTAATTAATATTGTACTATTTTTTGTCGGTCGTTCATTATAACCCGCGCGATAAACAATTTTCCTTTATTTAATCGCTAATTTAAAGTTAACCTTGTAAAGCATTACTCCGAAAATGATCAATTTTTGTTCAAGTGAGTTTGAATGAAACCGATTGGCGGGGGAATTCTCACCTCAATGTCATTTTCCCCTTACTTTGGAGCAATGAAGCACGGAAAACTACTTCGTTCCTCTTTCGCTCTTTCTGCATTTCAGGATATCACTCATTTCTTCCAATGAATTCCTATAAGATGCTGATTTTGCGATGAGATTTAAATTCATGAGACGGAGGAGCTATATTCGAAGCAAAAGTAAGATTAGGCCACCCTCTTCCAATCTGCTCCCAGAGCACCCTCGCCAAATTAATACTGTAAATTGGTTTTAAGGTCGTATGTAGATTTTGGGGCATTCATAGAAAAGATAGGGGCGTCGATCTTAGTATATTGCACTACTGTGCTAAGGCGATCGGTATGATTTGTATGCACACAAAGTCCTTTTTCAAGTCTTTATGGACGCATTTCAACGAAATTCAGCTGCGTGTATTTTGATTTTATAGTAATCTGAACCTTACATGATTTATTTATTAGCTCTTAAACTCGCTTACTTTGAGCCACAAAAAAATGAGGTATTCTTCTATCATATTTGAGTTTTTACTGAAGGGATGTATTATAAATATATGTCAGTAAATGATAATAATGTCACTCTGTATAGTCTTCAGCCTGAAGGCTGGTTCGAACCTCATCCCTCCACCATAAGCAACGAAAGACTTCGTAGAGGGGGCTAAGGCGACTAGGCATAATGAGGACTGAAGTAGTTTGCCATTGCTTTCCTCACTGAGACAGAATGCTATAAGCGGAACAAGTCGACATAAGTGAAGCACAATGACTCTACAAGTAACACTATTTGTAAGATTCAAAAGGTAGAGACCTTAATAAATGTCATTATTCAGTATTACCGATACCTCAGTTGCTGTCATATTATCTCAGCCATGAACAAAATTGACTTAAAAGTCAATGATAGATACATTTTTCTTTATCCCTTACCGTTAGAAAAATTAAAAATATTCAATTCATATGGACATTGAAGCAGAAACACAATAATAACAATGCGACTTTATTCGGGCATTATTGAGACTATCAAGTCTTTTGGGAATGGGATATTCCATCCTGAAGGGTAAGTTAAGACACCCCGTCCCTTAGGCTAATGTCTCACTAGCCGGCCCTGGATATCAGACGATTAAAATCGAACAGTCAGGTGAAGGCTGGGGTATAGGATGCCGGGAGATGAGTTTATGGCAAGGGAGGAAAAAATTGAAGGTCGCGAGGGGGCAGAGCGAGGGAGGTCGGGTGAGTGTGAATGAGACTTTATGATGGTGCGAGAGTTCGGCGGGATGGAGACGTCGAATGGGAGGCGATCAGAGAAGAGGGCACCCCACGCACGCACACACACACACACTCGGGTGTGAAAAAGAAGTGTTTAGAAATGGGCAGGGTTTTGAAGGAAGGAAAAAGGGCGATAGGGATGAGTTAAGGGCGGAGAAGGGCTCCTCGGCCACCTGGGTGGAATCGAGGGAGGGATTGGGACAGGTATTAGAGGAAAGGAGAGAGAGAGAAATGAAGGAGGACAGTGAAAAGGAAAGGATGGAGAGAAAAGGAGAGACACTGAGTCAGACAAATGACTTTATTCTGTGAAAAGAACTAAATGGAAGATGTAGAATGATGGGAGGACAAAATGGATGGAAATGGATAAACTGCGGGTGAAAAGGAGAAAATAGAAGGATGTGGACGTTTTCCGAAGATAGGATTGGACTAGAAATTCAAATTTCCCTCATAAATTTAATCCTCAACGAATTATAACAAAGTTAACTAGTAATAATTAAGATTTGCCTCCTTTTCATTGAGAGATGAGATAACAACATTTTGAGATATTTATTATTTGTACAGTAATATACGCAATGCTAACTACGCAACTAACTAATGCAACGTTATGGTTACTACAGAACATCTGTCATTTATCAATAATTACACAATTACAGTACATATTTCTCCTTGTCACAAACTATCTATTAAAAGGGAAACATCTCTTAGCTACAATAATTCAATATTACTGCCTCCTAACTTCAAAGATACACTAATTCTGTACAGATACTGTCTCCGGATAGCCATGTGGGTAACGCGTTCGCCTTCGGCGAGAGTTGTTCCGGGCTCGAATCCCGGTCGTAGCTCAGGTACGAACTAACCTTAGATGTAGAAGCAATTTTCTTATAATTAATCAATACAGATACCTTATTGAGGAAAGGGTTTTATACTTACTCTCATCTTAGATTTAATCCCTAAAAATGAAAATTAGTAGAAAATTGTCATAACTTATAGAATGTAAAGATTATCTATTAATATTACAATTACCTATTAAATATTAATACCTTTCTAGATTCGACGAAAGAGAAAAGGATGATAAACAAATAAAATAATGGAAGCATAATTTGGGAAGAGGTGATCATTATATCGGTCAACGTTTTGAAGAGATCATAGAGGAACGAGAAAAAAACTAAAATAAAAGCTATGTAGAAAATATTTTTCTACAGAATTTCACTACGAAATTCTTTTTCTATATTTATGATATTATTCGCACTTCTGAATGAATGAATTCTGTTTCCTATATTTTATTTATCTCTTCCGAATCTTAGTATTTTTTTATTCTGGGAAGATATAAGTGGCAAAAAATTGTAGCAGTCCTTCGGTTAATTCGTAAGAGTAATAGAAGAAGAACAGGGTAGAAAGAGGATGCAATTTCTAACGAAAGAAATGAAGAAAGGGGTATAAAAGGAATAAGGATAAATGACGCGTGAAAGGGGAATGAGTTGAAGCATCGATGGGATTGGGAAGAGGCGTCAATATTAGGCAAACAGCCTTTCATCCGATGTGTCCACCCACGCCACCTCTTCGGACCAAATCTCACACGCCCTTCCATTGTGTATATACTTCTTTCTGTCCTCTCTTCCTTCTTCTGTCCATTCTTCGTGCATGTGCACGTCAGTGTTTATCTTCGCTCTCTCCCTATTCATATTTCAAAGTCCCTTTTTCAGTCCCCTGATCTTTTTTTGGTGCCTTCTATATTCGATGATAGGTTAATAACGAAAGAGTGAATCGATATTGTGGCCTCAGAGGCACTAAATTCTTCGAACACAGAATAAAAAACATAACACGTCTGATAAAAACATCTTGTTCTTTGGTTCTACGAAAAATAACGAGTGGTACTATTCATAACCCTGTTTTAAACGTAGGACATATGTTGAATTTTCCGATATGCTCAAGGTTTAAACGGTTTGTAGTTATGTTTTGATAACTTTGACACCAACGAATGTATTCCCACCTTTAAGTGTCCTTGTTTTATTGGTGTAAATGTTCCTCGCAAGATTTTCCAATTAAGTACTGAGCGATCGGTAGAGTTCACTTTTTAACGTGGAGCGTTCAGTCTGCGTCGGCGCTATAGCCTTCCACTTTACGATTAACGGTGAAGTTACGAAAACGTTTTCCCGTATAGTAATGGACTACTCTTGGAAACGTGTTTCTTAATCAGTTGATTCTGTTTTCATTATTTTTCCTTCATGATCCCCATGCTTCTGACAAAGAAAATCTCCTTCTTCTTGAGTATTCTTGAGTTGATAACTAGTATCGCGAGTCTTAAATTTATAGAGCTACATTTAAAATGCTGGTAGAATGACTCGATAGAGATTCTGCAAATTTTGGAGAATAAATCTTCCAGATGCGTCATTTTTATCACCAACCACCATTAGGCCCCGTCAAAGTTGACGAATTGTCCTTCATCGAGCCCATTAATTTCTTACCTTATTTCTTGTTACGATAAACTTATTCCTTGTGGATATATCATTGTAAACATTCATTTAGTGATTTCCGAAATTATTTTAATTGAAGTTTTCTGTAATCTTCGGTAACTAATCGCCATGCGCAGTAATACTTATTGTTGGCGTACACTCTGTCATTGAAAATCACTCTATTAATATTACTGAAGATATAGGATAGATAAACATAATTTATTGCTTTAATTTGACTTATTCTCTTCCATATTTCTAAATATTTTTATTAATGCCATTAGTATTGTTGTTATCATTATTTTTTATTATTATAATTTTAATTTCACAAGGTTGGGCCAATATGGGCCTCTCTTACACCTAATCTTCTGAAGTCAAATATGGTACAGCACAAACGGAAACAATGCATAAGATGAAATATAAAAATACAATAAAGGTAGGATAAATAAGAAACAGAAATCACCTTTCTTAGGAATTCAGACCCTTTTTGACATAAAACACTGCAAAATTCCGTGTAAACCAAAAGTATAGAAAAGCACGACTATTTTTGAGGCATTAGCGTCATCCTTAATGGACCAGCATGAAATAACATAACGTTATTTGTCAGTAGAATTTCTACAGTAAAATGTTAAATAAAAACAGTAAAAAAGAGAAGAAAGAAAGAACGAGGTGTGAGGATAAACTGCTCACCTGGAGGCCTTAAGAGAAAAACTCACGGCGAGGGAAAAGTTTGTATAAGAAAGGGAACAAAAAAGAAACACTCGAAAACAGAGAGAAATGGATTGAATAGGCACAACATCATATGTAATTCGAGTCTGCCGATCATTCGGTGGCGTTCTATGATGTGGCATGGAGTCTATAAAACTGCTCAGCTATTTATACCTGATAGAATAGAGAAAGAAGATTAGACGGAAGAAATCAAAACTATACTTCGAAGGCAAGGTTTCACAGAGCCGCATTGTGAGACAGACGTATGCAAATGAAGTATGAGTAATAAATTTGATAATACGATAATAATAATGATTATTATAATAATAATCATAATAGATATACATTATAGTAAAAATAAAATAATGCTAGTAATTATAATTGTAATTTAGCTATTTTCGAAAATTGTAATAAGTGGGTATTTTTTCCTAAATCCTTTAAATTAAGCATTCATTCTGATATTTTAATTTAAATAGGATCTAAGCTATAGGTCCTCACGAAAAAGAGGAATAAGAATCCATTCAAGCTAATACTCTGAAATTAGTAAATGGGTACTAGTAAAATGGTTTTAAGTTTGCTTTGAACAATGATTGTATAATGTATTTTTGTAATGGATATTACGATATTATTAGTGATTCCTATGTCGTTGAAATATGCTATTGGAGTGGGGAAATAAGCCGTACATAATCTATGGACGGACGCAGCATCGAAGGCACTTTGCCAAATGGAACTCGTAAATCATTCGGAATAGTTACAATGCGGAAAATCCATGCTATCGAAAAAGCCTTTCCTTTTCTACATTTACGAGCTACATAACTCATTTGCAGTTGTTAGGAGAGTCACAGCGGCAATTACCTTTACTTTGGTCTGAATCAATTGCGAATAGTTTGCTAGAACTTTATTCATTTTAATGCGCGTAAAAAGATAAGTTATGTAGCATCCTTGAAAGGTTCTACAAATTTAAATAACCGTTATATTTCCTGAACGTGAAGTCCCTATCTCATTTTTGCAATGGAATATGTAATACATAGATTACATGAATTGCTGAACTCGCCCTATTAACAAGTGATTAAGAGGAGGATATTGTTGAAATATGTTTGTGTTGTATTTCCTTATTAATGAAATTGAGTATCTTTTATTTCATTTCGCAAAACATAGAAGAGACAAGTTTTAAAGTAACAGTTTAGTTTCACAATATAGAGGTGTATTATTATTTTTATTTTAAAAGGAGAATATCGTGTAGTTGATAGTGCGTCCACTGTTGGAAACGGCACTGAGTTCAAATCGAATTCTTCAATACCAGAAATTGGTGGGTTGGAGTCAAGGAGGGCATCTTGTAGAAACAAATAAAATCAACTACATCATTAGGTAACCATACAAAAATAATTCGAATCGCATATATCTTTCAAAATCTACTGCTATCTTCGGAAAGTTTTATTGGTGTCTGATTATTTCATGTCCAATTGTTAAAAAAACGAGGGTTCTTACTGGATCATGTAGCTTAGTAAAGATATCATAATTAGGATGTAATAATGTCTCTCAAACTCGAATGTTAAGCCTAAACATTTTTGTCAAAGTAAAGAGAAAAATATTAACAAGACATATGATGCTAAGAATACAATTCGCAAAAAAAAACTTGGAAAAACAATTTTAGTCAGTAAATATCAGCTCATTTGATTGTAAAGAGAGTAATTTTATTACCTATAAATTAAAATTTTGTATTTATTTTCTACGTAACCTTAAACTCAAGTGATTTATAACACCTTATGTCAGAATTTTCTGGATGGTAAATATCGATTTGATTTAAATTGACAGCGAGATAGGTTATTTAAAATATTTAAACTCCACAACGTTGAATTACGAGTACAGTAGAGGTAAATGAATAGCAGTATTCCCTTAAAAAATGGCAGGAATATTTTTTATATCAGGAAAACGGGAAATATATAGACGGTAAACGAATGTAAACGGAGAGCATGAATGTAACTCGAAATCATCACGTATCAGCGAATGAGGATGTTAGAAATAAAGGAGATCGAAGAGGTAAGCGAGGAGTTTAAAGCTTGGCTTTGTGAAAGACGAGAGATAAGTTATTTAGTAGGTTTTAAAGGCGCGTCAACGCGTTGGGTGGGGAATATATAAAGAATCGTAAATGCCGTCATGGCGATTGGAATGCGACTAGGGAGAGAGGGGAATATGAGCGGAAGGGGTGTTTGAGGAAGTCTCCGGGAGGAGGCTGAGGCGTTGTTTCATAAGCACGCGAGGACGAGTGGAGGCTGCAGGGAGGGTGGGAAGGGCATCTATACCCGGAGGACCATAGACAGTTGACGTTACTTAAAATTTTGTACCACACACGGATGACGAACATGTGTGTCAACTGTGGAATTCGAACGGCCGGACCTTTATAGGAGGAATCGGATAAACTTCCTCAGAGAGAACGAGTGATATATTGCGGGGGAATGCGAAAAGGATATAATTCCCTTCAATTACACACGTACGATCGCCGGTACTTTTTCCCAAGCAGGGAGCATTAAAATCTTCCATTAAACGCGCCGCGATAAATATCTCGATCGTGTTATCGCCTACAAAACTTTATGCTTTATTTTCACGTAAAACGCTCAAAACCCTTAAAGTCGTCCCTCTCGAATTCACCTATATATCAGCGGCGACGGCGAGATTGGTTATTGTGATGCACGGCATATCCCCTTCTTTGTACGAAGGAAAAATTATACGCGCGCGCCACACTTCAAAATCCCTCCCTTATCGCTCGGCAAACTCCCCATAGATGCTGCCATATCACACGCATGCATACACATTTTATAGCTGACATTATAACTCCGGGATAATTCATTTAACGCGTTTCTCTTGTTAGTGAAGAAAAATTTGCCTGCCATTACGGATGGGCGCGGCTCCTATCAAAAAGGTGAAGATTTACATTTGGATAGCGGAGACCGTAAAAGCCATTGCCTAGCGTTTAATGAATTGAGATTTTATATTCAGCCCTATATAGCGCCGGTTTCGAAAGGCCAATAAGAAGTTGCGCACAATTAACTTTTACTACCTAAATGTTTATCCTCCGCTTTATTATCCCGACAGATAACCTCACCTTGCCTCGACACATACGCACATGAACATCACGTGGTTTTTGGGGCCACAAAGAGAATCTTCTCTTACGAAAACTCCTGTCTCTTAAGCAGTGCTGACGATTTGGCTTTTACCCCGCTAGACATGGGGGAATTTTCTGTTACTTTGCGAAGAAAATTTTCACTTTTCCGATTGTGTAAGGACTCGATTGACATTTCTGAATGGAAATACCTACTATAAATAACGAATATTAATTTCAGAATATTCTCTATCCAGCATTAGAATGACTATACTCTAATGAAGGAGAGGACAAAGTTTTGGATGAGTTGATGAATAATTGTTTTCCTTATCCGTATTTTTAACCTCAATGTCTCCACAAACATTCGTTTAGTTAGAAACTACGATGAGAGACGTAGACAATAACAATGGACGAACTCATACAACCATGCACCAACTAGAAAAACCCGGTCAGCCGGGACTCGAACCCGGGAATTTGGCGTTAGTAGGTACGAGTAGCATACTGACCATTCCGTCTCCAAGGCCGGGAAAAAAGGAGTTATCCTTTATGTAGATATTTTCAGCTTCTTTTGTAATGCCTTTGCCTTTAATATATTTCGTACCAAACATATCTGGCTGTGCGAACTAAGAAAATTTGTCTATTAAATATTACAAAAGAACAAAAACTTTGATTTCAGCGTTATTACAGCATTCTTCTCTTTTCGGGAATTTTGGCAATACTCGACGATCGCTTTAGCGGTCTTCGGTCATATTTTCGATGATTCTAGCGGAGCATTAAAGTTGTAGTTTCATCAAATCCGCTCCCAAGCCCGCCAACTAGGCGATTACGGGATCATAGGGAAGGAGGGAATAAAAAACGTGAGCTCGTACCCTTCGCCAGCGCGCGCGAAATGCGTTTCAACTATTTATCATCGGCCCTCGACGAGAGAGTCACATTCAAACGTCCTGAACCCTCATTACTCAATAAGGCCTGTCAAACAACAACTCACTCCCTGAGCAGGTACATGTCCTTCTTTGAGCCCCTCCTGCCCTTCACCTCGACGGCCTAAAGGCGACCGAATCTGCTGGAGTCGCAAATAGAACAAAAGAGACTGTTAGATCACAAATGAGGCGAAGTTTTTTTTTATTTAGCGGAGACAAAAAAAGCGCCGGGTCGAAGAGACGTGGAGAGGAAGGCAATTAAATCGCGATTAGCACGTAAATATTTTATCCTCGAACGTATGTAACACGTCGGTTTGCAAGGGACTCGTCTATGGCACTGTGTAGTTCAGCAAGTTGTTTGGAAAGGTTCGGATAAGGAAGTCGCCTCGGTTCGGATGTCGAATCGCATTTGACGCCTCGATCGCCCACGCTCATTTGACGTCGCCACGTTCTTTTTTTGGGTGTTGGAACATCGGAGAGCAATAAATCATGCTTCTACGTCAGCCGATTACGTGCGGTTATTATTTGAATATTCTGCATGGATGGCGATTCGAGTTATTGGGTGTTTGGGCATAGTGTCACCGGAAGACAAATATAGGATTGTGGAAGAAAATATGGTGTTGGTGAAATTCAAGGGAAGTAACCAGTAAACGAGCTATCTATTATAATAACCATTGACAGGGAGTAATATTTATCTTGGAGGGATGTAGGCGTTTGAGTTACACGAGGTAAAGATGTCCATCAATGGAAATATTTTTGGTACATGCTTCTATGGAACGGTGTGGTGCCATAAATCAGTACTCCTTCATCGGTATTTTTTCTCTCAAGTAGTTACGGATATAGGAAAAAATTTCTATTCATAGTATAGTTAATTTTTTTATGTAATAAAGATTATTTAAATTAATTTAATATTTAAATTTTAAATGAAGAAAATGAACTGAAGAAGAATATTCCTGGAGTTTGTGTTTGCACCAATGTTTTCATCGGTTCAAGAGGTCTCCAGGATGTTTTTTCAAATTCTGTGGAAAGTATACCTTTGATTTCTTCTTCGTTTTTAAAAATTAAATTCTACCAGATTTCACTTAGTACTTTTAACTTATCTCCAGGATGGTAAAAGATTTTAGCCATTCCTAAAAATAGTTTTTCTACATTAATATCCAAATAGAGCTTTTTCTATATAACTTTTCTCCGAAAACATTTATTTTTTAATCTCGTTTTATTACATTGCAATAAGATGACATCACATTTACATTTATTAATTGAGAAAATAAGGGAAAGAGACAAAGAGTTATGAAAGGGAAAGTTGCGAATATATTCGGAAAATATATCTTATGAAATCCAAAAACATAGCATCTTTAAGAAACGTAAAGATAGGACAGCTTCGGATCATATTAGCACATTATTATTTTCTTTTACGACGCGTAAAAATCTTGAACGAAAATAATGAAACATCAGGTCTACAGATACACATCTACATCTATTTCTTCAAAATTTAATTCGATAGAAAGCAGCATATTTTGTCAAAGTTGATTCCAATTTAACAAAAAAACACAAATTACCGTAAATGCCATTCAATCATTATTAAAAGTTCAGTTCATAGAATTATGAATATTTAATGGATATTTTGAGAAAAATATTCTTCAGCGACACTTGGTGGAGACCCATAATTCCAAAGAAATTTCCTGAGGAATTCTTCTGTTTCCTGCAGATTTTCAGATGTATAATTTATTATTAACGTTAGGTGTTTTTCTGCTTTAGTTTGAATATATGGTTTTGCGGTGCTGTGGGATGGGACAGTCATTTAAGGAATTCCTACCTTCCCCATGAGTTTTTTTTTCATCGCTTATATTCTTTCTGAACATCAGCGTTCAAATTCAAGCCAAAACTTAGTCTGGACACTGAACCAAGTAATATACCAAAAAATGCCTATTCCAGGCAGAAATGAGATAAGATCCGGGCACAACCTTCCGTAACTGAACGACCGTTCTTACAGTAATATACTCTCCTCTGAACTCCCCTTCGCGCTGGGGTTTTCCAGGAGCGAGTCGGAGGACAAATAAAGTAGGAGGATAGGAATGGGTGATTGGAGGAAGAATCGAAGAGAGGAGCAGCAGAAAAGGAAGAATTGCGTCCGTCTTTGAAATAGGTTTCCGGTCTTGTTCGCTATGAAGTCTTTACGCGGAACCGTTAACTGGGCTGTTATCTGCGGAATCGCGCTGTTCAGACTGGTTTTGAAACACTCCCACGGAGAGTCGTAAAGTCGACTCTCGCCTTTTCGATGGAAACCAAGATTGGCAGAGCACACTTGCGAGGGAAGACAATGGGCGAGTCGGAGATTGATATGCATAAAAGAGAGGATAGAAATAA
The DNA here is from genome assembly GCA_000376725.2 of Ladona fulva. Classification (NCBI taxonomy): domain Eukaryota; kingdom Metazoa; phylum Arthropoda; class Insecta; order Odonata; family Libellulidae; genus Ladona; species Ladona fulva. Next base: position 1,413,393 of record KZ308252.1, on the reverse strand, counting down.
CAGAGGGAGGGGAAGGCGAATGTGTGAACTTCCTGCGTTATAAGGCGAAATTCGCTCCATCTCCCGCAGTTGCTTAATGCATTTATTACGCGCCCAAAAGAGCATTATTCTTTTTTTTATCCCTCGGCCGGCTTTAAAACGAGCGGAGGTTAATTATCCGAAGAGGAATACGGTGGTAAAAAAGGAGGAAAGGTAGTAATTTAGCGTCAATCCTTATCGACAGGAAACGATGAATTCGTTTGAGAGAAATTCAAGAAACTAGAGAGAGATAGGGGCGTTTTTTCTGATGGAGGAAAATAACTAGTTTTGCGTTATAAAAAGGAGAGCGAAGGGGATTATCAGAGTATCCTCCTGGTCTTAATTATACGCGTCGCAGAAGTTGTGCTTTGGGGTGGAAAGGGTTAAATTTCATAGGTCATTCCTTTGTCTTTGTTTCCACGAGGTAATGATAGTAATAATGGTGGAAGTCGTTATTTCTCGATGCATAAAAGTTTCGAGAAACAATGAAACGGAGTTGACGAAAATGTCTGGCGGAAAGTAAATGGCAGCGGAGATTTACAAAATGGAGCGATTACGAAGAAATAATCGTAAGATTACGGTAAGACGAAGGTAGAATTCGACATTTTCTTTTCTCCTGCTTCTGTCCTTCCAATTGCCTGAATTCTGCAAAATTTAACACTTTATCTCCTTCCGTAATCGAAATGCTGATCTTCTCTTACATCTCCTCCTCGAAGGATAATTTTATGCTGAGATATAAAACAATAATCGTCCCCCGGTTATTTCCAGAGCTAATTGTTTTTTTTCGAAATATCCTTTTCCACTCTCGACACGAGTTTTTCTGAAGGTAATAAAAACCGGGAAAGATCGTGATCGAGGAAATTTCTCACCCACCATGAAGAAGTGTCTTTTTCTAAAATGAAATTATAAAAGTAATCTTCTGTGATTAAAATAAAATTCTAGAAGTAACTTTCCTTTCTGATTAATGCGCGAAAGTAATCGAAGCCGACATCTTGTTGAATTTATAATTGTAGGTGTTCCTAGAGAAGACAAAATTAGTTTAGTATTAACTAATTAGTAATATTAACTAGTAGTAGTTTACTTTCTCTAAATATATCCTTATGTGCTATTATAGGATTAAACGTATTTACTTTTAAAATGCAATAATCTAAAGGCGAGGAAATGTATTTCAGAATGGAGCAAAATTCATCACTCGTCATTGTAAAAATATCATATGAGTCCTATGAAATGCTCTATTTCTACAATGCGGTCGTGAAAGTATCGTCTTCTTCTTCGTTGTCGATCGTCGTCTTTGAAAATAGGATATATTTAACATAATGGGCAAGCTATATGGATGTTAATGTCGCTTAAATTTTAAATGAGTTACCATTAATGTCAATACGCGCCGTTTATCGAGTTATCACTGACTCTTGAAGATTCGATTATCAATTATTGCACCATCAGTAAGATGAAGCATCAATTTTCCTAAGTTTGTATACCAAAAAACTGAGAAAGTAAATCACAGGATATCCACAAAAATAATTTATTCATATAAATATAGAAAAATCACAGCTGACTGACTAAAAATTTAGCTTGTTTCGTGCAACGAGTGATGAACTGAAAAAGTGAATGACGGAGTTTATGCTACTGCTGGGCAGACTGGAGACTGGAAATCTTTCTTCCTTTTCTCATAATAGCAGAAAAGTAGATTTCATAAATCTCTCTAAAACCTCTCTTCCAAGATTAAGCGTGATACTACATTATATAGCCATCTCTCGCTACTCAAATGCTACTTTCGCCATTCAAGAGGATCCACATGTGTAGCATCACTGTACCATTTATCACCATAAGCAAATAAATACAACATCCGGAAAATATTGAATTATCTATACTTGCACGAGATACCGGCGCAGAAATTTTGTAATTCTCAGACTAAAGGATGGCTGGAGAGGGCTAAGAATAGGATCGAGATGCGAAGATGAGGGAATGAGAGAGAGTGTAAAAGAAAGAATGGTAAAAGGGTGGGGGGATCAGGTGTTTTTCCCCATAGAGTCTAAATCCCGGTAGGAGCAACAACAAGAAGGAAGCATGTGCGCGTGGGCGGCGACTGCCATGAGTGGCTGTCGGGATGCGTGGTCACGCTGCAGACGGTTGCCCCCGGACGCGAAGGAGCGGCGGCAGCCGTGGCACGCGTGTCCCGCTAAGGGAGTGGCGATGCAGGCGTGCCGGGATCGAAGAAAGATAGGTTTGGGAGGACAAGGAGCGCTGCCTCGATGATATCCGAAACTCATTCATCTCATCGTGTATTCCGTTTGGCTGTGCACTATCTAGGCGAAGAGGATCTGGGCAGCGTCCAATCGCGCCTTACACGAGAGGGAGCGGTCCTCGGGGGAATGTGGGGGAGTGGTAAAGATGCTGTGTTGGAATAGCTAAACTGCGGCTTAAATTGCTTTGCGGAATGGGTTTAGGTAAAATGCGGGATAGCTGCAGCTAGGTCTGCGACCTCTAGTTTACGCAGCCATTCATAGCCATCTAGAAAAAACGTGAGTTCCAGCCACGTAGGTATCGTCGAGCCTCAAGAAGTAACGTCTCGCATTGTGACAGTAGAAACTGCAGATAGAATATGAAAGTAATTGGAGAAGCGGGCAAATTTCTGTGAATCGTTGGGGTCAGTTTAGTAGTTAAGTTATCTACGCGACATTTTTTGAATTCTGATCATCCTGTCTGTTATTTTAAGGAAAAAAATACTGAATTTAAAAGTCGGAATATTTTTATTTAATATTTCAATATTTACTCAAGAATAGACAATTTTCTCTCTAGGAGGATCGGAATGGAATTTTAAGTGCTTCTCATTTTAATGGTCCCTTAATTTCATCATCCGCTTAACTACTGGGTTAGCGTACGTTAATTCTCAGCATTGAGACCCCTTTTTTTAGTCTTTCACTTTCTAATACGATGCTTCAGTTTTTATGATGAATTTAATTTTTTTTCTCTTAGCTAACCAAAATCATCTTTTAGAATCTTGCCCAAATTTAACAATAAATTATTTTGAGGAGCATATTTTTATTGAGCGTTATCAACAAAATCACTATATACTATAATCACTATATTTACGTATTTTCAGGTAGAGTTTTATTTGGTTTTCACCGAGACCATTAAAACTTTTGTCAGAATATTCTCTATTCCCTCCTTATAATATGTGATGGAACGTGTGATAAATCACATTGAACTATATCTCGCAATCATATAAATACTGCTTAATATCAAGGATACACAATATAAGAAAACTAAGACATAAAATAATCCTTATTAGATAAAACAAATCAATTTACTTTGTTCATGAGAGTAACTGATATGTAAATGTAGGTGAAAAAAAAATGACACTGACGAATAGAGTCCTCTCTTAAAATCACGGTTTGTCAAATTTGATCTCACAATTTAGTCATACAGTTTTTAGACCAGTAGCCTATCTCATTTATCTGATTCATTGGTAGTTAATGCTTTTAAATTCGTGTTTTAATTTTGCCATTAGTATTTGCTTACTAATAAAAATGCAGTTACCAACATATTGGCCGAAGGCGTTTGAAACATTCAAGGATTGTCTTATCTAAGAAAATAATAACCGACTAAAAGAACAAGTTGAATGATGTAATGGATTAGGAACGTCCTATGGGCGATAAATTCTCACGCCTTTGTTCGTTAACCAAGAAATGCTACGTAACCACTTCAGGAAGAAGGGGTTATGTGGCCGTGATTGGCAGGGAATAAATGTCTATGCTCTCGCCATGACAACAATGGACAGTGACGAACTGTTTCATCATGCTTTTTTATTTCGTTTGCTGTTTCTGTAGAAGTAAAGGGCTGCACGGATGCAATCTTGATTAAGTTAAGATTCCCCCAGTCAAGTGAGTCAAGTGGTTGAGAAACCCATTATTGTGGTAATTTATGAGATCAGCTCGATTTCCCTGCGAATTTATACGGAATGTGTTGGAAGTAGATCCTGATATCGTTAATTGAATGTTACCATAATTTTATGCCATTACTTACCTATGAATTTTAATGCGAACGTTTCGTAAGTTCAGTGACTTGCCGCGCCTTGTTTCTATTTGTTTCCATTGAGCTAATTTCCCGACCAGTTGAATATTCATCATTATTTTTACAATATGATATTTTTTTACGTTTCATGATTTCTCATCTTGACCGAACAATGGAACAGCTACTTAAGTATAATTATTCGCTTAATTTTTGAAAATGAAATTTTTACGAAATGAAATGAATGATTTCATTTCTCCCAATTTATACAAATTACTTTCCTCCCAATTTATAAAATTACTTTAATACCGAGGAATAATTTTCGGGAGAGACAAATATTGCTTTTAGGTTCAGTGAATATTTCTATTAAATTCCACTTAGAACAACAACCTCTTACACAATTTCTTTTACTAAAAGTTGAAAATATAAAAATTTGCCGCGAGGTCATATTAATTAACCCATCCCATTCATTTGAAGTCATTCTTTAACGAATTTCATATGTGATAATGAAACCAAATTAATGATCGGCCAAATCGGTACATTTTTTTTCTTTCAACTGTTTACCTGTGAACAGAAGTTCACCCAATTTAGCTAAAGTAAAATTTTACATGCGCATGTTCTTCTGAGAAAGAAAATTGAAAAAGCGTTCTCTCAGTATCTCTCTTTCGTCTAATAAACGCAGAGGTTTAGCGCTGTTTATTCTGCTACTCGCTTAGAGGTCTCTTATGAGATTTTTTTATATGACGCAAATTAGCCATAATTCTCTTCTCATAGTGTACTTTCACCAAATGATGAACTTCTTGTGAAGAAGACGCGATGCATAGCCATACGAAATTGACCTACTGACTCATTCCGTCTTCCCAGAACATCATCGCAGAATGTCATGCACTGTTGCAAAAATTCTCACTTTCTATATATCTAAGCGTATAATTACTTTATGGACGAACTCCTCAACCCACTTCATTCGTATTTCCTGAAACTATTTTTTGTTTTCGTACTTCCAAATCAGTCTACACTTCATCTACACTTTTCTATGAGCAATGCAGCGGAAAACAGTAATTTTTGAGTTAAATTACCATTAATTATAATCAAAGTAAAGTAAAACAATCTATATTGTTCTGAAATTACGATTTTCTGCATTTTCAGAAAGGGTTCTGTCCAGTCTAAACCGTAATTTCTCACAATAACACCGGTGTTCTTCAGTGGTGTATATATTTTTATTCTAGTAGGGCCTTCTCGTATAATATCACTTCTAAGCTAAGAGGCAATGCTTTCCATTGCTCAGATACCGAGAAACCTTTTTTAAGAAAATTCTAGCTAATGAAAAATAAGACGCCCAAAATTAGACGCGAGCGATTGCTAGCCCCTACGCAGCAGCCCCTAGTTCACTGGCAAGGTTAAAACCTTGCCAGTGAACTAGGGGCTGCTGCGTACGATTTACATCACGTGCTCACATATTATTTTCAATTCAAACAAATACATTGAATTACGACTTCACAAATATTCCACTTCGCTCTTGGTTATCCCTATTACAACTATCTGGATTGTCAACCTAATATTTGCGAAAGAGATACAGTAAATGGACTATTCACAATCTTACCTTTTACTTCATTGTATTCTTTTAAACAAATCATTTAACATATATTCACACACTTTTACTTATATACTATAATTTTACGTCGGTTTCTAACTCTCCCAACCTAGATGTTCAATAATTTATGATTATATGTAATAATTCCATAACTATATCTACAATTTTTTAACTCGCAAATTTTACCCCTTACTTTAAAATTAGCTAAATAACATACCGTTGGGAATAGTTAACACAGTGACAGATATACCGTACGTAAACCATAATGCTATGGGTCTGGTTCGTCGTAAGAAAACATTTTGCAGCTCCGTGGGGAAAATTACAACATTAGAAAAGACTGAGCCTTGTTAAGTAGGGCCACATTAATACGTCGAGGTCATACTGAGGTTTTCTTCATTCGATTCCTTATCATAAGACGATTACTGTCATAAGACTGTTGGAATTATGGATGTGATTGGCCCAATAAAATTAGCTAGAAGCTCATACTGTCTTATTTCAGCTACATCAACTACTATATCTTCGTCAATAACCTGCAATCCACCTTTTGGCGTGTTGAAGAGGAACAACAGTTTGAACAACCCTTAGACAATTCGTGTATGAGTCAGACTTTTACACGGGAGTCACCATTAGAATATCTACAACTGCGCTGTTAGACTGTTTGCGTCGGGCATGGGGACATGAGCAAGGCATGTGATTGGATACTTTCTTCATATACTGACAAAAGTCGATGACGAGTTTTCAGTTCGGGTTTTTAGTTACAGGGACTCGTTCTAGTAATTATCCTTATAAACTTTTGAGGAAGTTATCACTGACTGCCCGTAGTGAGAAGAATTTTGACAAAACTCAGTCTGAAAAACATTGGATATCTGGTGGACCAATGATGAATCTTGGATAAAGTTCCGTTGTTTTATTAATCAAACTCAGGAGCAGCCCTGTTTCCGATTGTATACAATTAAACCGTTGGCATTCGGAATTAGTGAAAGTTAAGTGTATAGCTTATATTACTGAGCTAGTTATAGCTTACGAGTATTAGTGAAACTTTCGAGAGCATCTCGTGCAACGTAAACGTAAGGAAGTGAACAACAACGACAGGAAGTGAAGTTATACCGTTAGATCATTATCTGAGAAGATGCAGTTTGTCTCTTGAAATTTAGCGAGGCCATTCTTTGAATTATCAGAGAAAGATCATGCTGCATTTTAATTTCAATCAGTTAAGAACTGAATGTGGCTACGGAAACGCTTAAGTTACTTTGTGTCGTTTTTACGAGAGGAGAAGTTGGGTGACAGAAAACTCACTCCTTTGCCAAGGTATTGCATTATCCGGTAAGAAATCTTTGCCCTTCCATTTAAGTCACCTAGAAGTTTTGCAAATAGAAACATGACCTTAGGTCGCCAAACTCCTTTTTTCCTCATTTACCTTAAATTCCCTCGACATCGCCGTTCATGGCTTAATCATCTATTTACCACGATTTGGCGCGTTAGTTTTTATTGAATATTCACGAAATTTTACCCATTCATCTAATTACTCAGCTATGTTATGAAATAATATGTTAAACTTTTTACTTCCTTCAAATTTACAAGGAAAAGTATGAGCGCTTTGATTAAAACAAGGGAAATGGGGTTGTTTTAATGGTGCATTTAGTATATGCTATGATTTATATGATTAAATTATACTTTAACTATTTGGGATTTTTGTACTGAAATATAAAAATTGATGGGACATACCACAATCAATCATGATGGAGAAAATGAGCCCCTTTTATTGTCTCAATTTACTGCCTATCTATTTATATTTTTGTATTCTTTAATCAGTTTCCTATGTCGGAACTCCACGTCACCCTCCAATCAGTATATCGACTCGATCGGCTGGAAATATTACCAGAAAAGTACTTACAAAGTAAGTATAAGTCATTATCTTATTATTGTATTTAATTTTGACGTTAGCCGATTTCATCTGCAATTGACGATGGTGGGGTAATCGTCGCTATCTTGGTTTGGTAAAAATAAGAATCTCTTTTAGTCTGTATATTGCTTAAACAAATATAATCGGAGGCGATTTGGTTACAGTGTATACCGCTGTCATGAAATTTTTCGAGATTCAGAATAGTAGGGTTCTCGTTTTGAATTTAGAATAATTTAATTTTCAAGTTATTTAAAAACTTACGAGCACTTTGCTTTCCATTCTCTCTGCATTCGTTCAGTAGCTGACAGTCAAATCCCTTGACAGCGTTGAAAGGTGCTAAAAATATGAATATGCGTTCACTTACATTATCGAGCTCGTGAAATATGAAATGTATCAATGATTAGAGTAATGTCAGAACAGACTATGATTGATGATATACTTTTCCAGTTCCCTTTTAGGTTCAGTGAATATTTCTATTAAATTCCACTTAGAACAACAACCTCTTACACAATTTCTTTTACTAAAAGTTGAAAATATAAAAATTTGNGCATTCGTTCAGTAGCTGACAGTCAAATCCCTTGACAGCGTTGAAAGGTGCTAAAAATATTAATATGCGTTCACTTACATTATCGAGCTCGTGAAATATGAAATTTATTTATGATTAGGATAATATCAGAACAGACTATGATGGATGATATACTTTTCCAGTTCCTAAATTTCTTTAATCATTAAATCGAGAGAAATAGGGGTAAGTGTTTTGCGCTTTATCTAAAGATTTTGCTTATCTAATGAAGACATTATTTGAAAAACATGAAATATTAACAGAAAGAGAGAAAGGATCCTCTCTTTCAACGCACAACTGGGGGCCATAACTGATGGATTTAATTCATCTTAAACCTGAAATAGGCCCTTTGTGAAAATTGTTGACACATTATCGGATTATAGTAATTGATAACGATCCTAGAATCAATAAAATCTAAAATGAAAACTTTTCTATTCTTTCTAGAACGTAATTTCCAAATAAATGTCAACTATAAATAAATATCTGCATTTTAAGAAGTAAAATGATATATATCGTCTTAATCACAACTGGTGGCGAAGGACTAAAGAGATGGAATACATCTTTCGACAGTGACCGCAGAAAGAGTTCGACAAAGGGACGTATAGTAAACTAAATCAAAAATGGTATTTCCATATAAACTGGGCACAAGAAGGGCTATTTACAATTACACTGTGCACGTTTGACATAAGCATCCAGCATGTGGTCTTTGCAGCTAATTCACGAATGTTCAAAATTACTTTAATTTTTGGTAGGAAAACGCTCAGCGAGATTCGAGGCTTCCCAAAAGATGGCGCCTTTCTTCGTATTTTTTTTTCTTCTTGCTATCTTATGTGCAAACACAAGTGGCACCATTCATAAGGGCGAGCACTGTGGCCGACGCTGCGGCTCTTGTGTTTCGTGGAAAGTGGCTGAATAAATTCACGGCGTGACCGCGAGCAAGACCTCGCAGAACAATGGCAATCGGGCGCTGCACAAGACGAGTTGGGGAAAGCGAAAAGATGGGCGACTGAGATTGATGAACCGGACGGAGAAATTTCCGTAATGAAGTTTAAAAGTTAATTACCTTTGGCACTCGAAGACCGATATTTTACGAACGGCGCGGCAAAAATAAGTCATTCGAACGGCGTTTCTCAAGTCGTGAAACCTCTCCCGAGATTTACGATGTAAAATGATTAATAGGTTGCATAGCAACAAAACTCACCTCCGACGGTTTGAAAATGGACGAAACACGCGTTCCAGACACTGCTTTCAACATACCGATTCAATGGATGCCAATTTACTTTGCCATAAGTATGGGTAATGAGATTGTGCTTAGTATAAAATCTCCTAATAAGGATATATCTATAAAGTTCTCCGCAAAGAGTTGGCACGATTTTCTTCGTCGTTAAATGGCGAGGCTACTTTTCATTCCAAACGATTTAGACTTCGAAGACATATTTTCCCATTATTTCGTACTTGGTTTAAAATTTCCTTCCTGATATAAACTCATCCTTTAATTCTTTTAAGTAATATTTAATTTCTTCTTAGTAAAAGAATATAATTTAAATAGAAGTAAAATTGCTTTTGCTCTAATCCAATCAATTTTATTCCGCATCATTCGACTCACAAAGGTTACATAAAAATACATAAAAATTTAAATGCTCTATCTCGGTTAAGGAATACTTCATCATTTAAGTACCAAAATACACATATATTAAGCTTTCGAGAGAATATTCCAAAATCTTGACATGAATTGCTGAAGTGAATGTTTCAAGATTTTTGAAAAGAAAGACTTTACCCTCCTGCTTGTTTTTGCCAAAATTTTAGTAGAAATTAGCAATTGCTTGCCACAGCCCAAGATATTACACCTCTTTCTGTTCACCTGGAATTAATCAAATAATTTATTGAGGAAGCCCAAGTTCTAAGTCTGGAGTTCTACAAAATCATACTACTAGGACTATTAGGAAAATCATTTGGAAGGGAAGTATGAGTAAAATTTATATTATAGATTTTTAAGCCGCTTTCTTTCATACGGCTTACAAAGATAATATCGGCATGAAACATGAATTATTTTTAACGATTAAGAACTTTATAAATTATATTGAAGCCAACGATACTTTCTTATCCTTCTCTTGGTTCTATCCAAGGTATTAGTTCATTGAAAGATTATGGATAATGATTTGGGGAAATAAATATTTCTCGAAAAAATACTAATTTCTTGGTATATACATTCGTGAATGTGGCACACCGACCCCCAAGTAATGTGCTATACGGCCTGCCAAGTACAAGTTTGGCACTGGTATAGGAAATAGTACAGATTAAACATATATTCGAAAATGGAAAACCCAGTACATAATGCATGATCTAGTAATTTTCATAGTGTGATGCTTTAAGATACGAGTATGTTAAGTACGAAGTGCCATATAATAATATGATAATGACATGGTGTCAGAAGAGTTGATATAATTGTATTTATTCGATTGATTGAGCTTACTTATAAAAAATCCTTGATCGTTCAAATAATCATGAAAATAGTTCATCTTTCGCAATATTTTGTATTTGAGAATACCAAAGAACATTTTTAGAACACCGAGATGAGTGATTAAAAGCCGGGACAAATCTCGGTGAAGTGGAACGTCCAGCACCCCGATTACAGCTTCAATTCCCTCTGTTTATCTTTATTGGAAAGCTACGAATTTACTTTTAAGAATCCGAAACGCGAATCACCTTTTGAAAGCCCATTGATATATATGAGGATGGTTTTGATTTTAAAATCCATCATAAGATACGTCATAAGAGCTAAGCAACCTTGCATAGCTGCAGAACAGGTTCGAAACTTATCACCAATTCCCCCAAATCCATTTCAATTCGAGGGATTGCGTGATTGCAAGACGCAGCTTTCGAAAAGTGCACGGCTGTCGCGGTCTAGAAAGCAGCATCGTCTGCGATTCTTCTGCTAACCCTCCCTTCTCTCTCTCAGGCGTCCCGACATTAAAAAATAAAGAAAAACTCAAAGAGAATGCAATAGAGCCGTTGTTATGGGCGAGCGAGGTCAAAAGCAAAAATTATCCTCGCCATTGCGAGTTCTCGGTTCGAGGAGCGATTTTTTTCTTAAACGAGTGGAATAGGGCGATGTTTGCGTTAGTAATAAGACGCGGAGGGTGAACTCGAGGGGAGGGGCGGCGTTGCCCGGAAGGGTCCGGATAAAAGGAGAGGGGTAAGAGAGAGAGCTTGGGGAAGAGAAATGTTGATAATTTCGTAGTTTGCTTGTTAGCGTAAATGGCACAGGCGTATACTCGCGTTATTCGCCCTTAATAGCTGAAAATGTTGACCGCATCCCCGGCGGGCTGGAAGGGTCAAGGGGGAGAGGGAGAAGGAGTTGGAGGAGGAGGAGGGGAAGGAATGGGAGGAAGGGATAGAAGATACAGAAGATGACGGAAGGTGAGATGAATGTGATTCCAGGATTATAGGATTGGAAATAATCTGAAAAACATTTGAACTGAAACTGGGAAAATGGAATAGTTCAGATAGAAATTGGTTCGAGTGGATAAGGATAGGCTTAGGAGTATTGTGTATAATGAAGATATGCGGTAGTTTTAACAGAGTCAAAACAATGAAAAATCTAGGTGTGATAATAATAGCAAATTAATTAAATTTAAAGAAATCCCCTACAGCTCTTGCATTGGAAAATTGTGTAAATGAATTGTAATTATAATTCAAATTTCATACCATTATGGAAAACATATGAGAAGAATTTTTCGAAAGATTATGAGATATTTTTGTGGGATTAGGAGAACTTTGACTGTAAATATATCAAAAATATAATAAACGAAGTATAAAAAATATGAGGACCATAGGATATTGATAACTAAGGTTCTTGAAGGATATCTTAATAAGTAGGAAATGAAGAAATCTGAAGTCAGAGAAGAATGGAATTGTAGGAGTTTTAGATAAGGAATGAGAGTGAAATTTGAAAGGTAATCATTTCCGCTTAAATGAGCAGTGAAATTTATAGAAGTATGCGAAAAGCTGTTCGCAGCATGAGATGTTAAAATGAAGAGGTTAAGTAAGAGCTTAGGAGAGAAATCTGAGAGTTGGTTGAAAATGAGAAGTTAGAGGAGGGTAGTGTTTTGGATTAAAATAGTAAGAGAAAATTGAATGTAGGAGAGCATTTCAGTGTATTTTAAAGAAATTGGTCGTAAGTAGGGAATAAAAAAATTTAGATGGATAGGGAATATTTTAAGACCCATAGAGACTAAAACAAGACCATTTGGAGAAATTGAAGTAAAGGAGAAAATGTAGAAGTAAATTCATAGATAATGAGCTGCAGAGAGACAAAATCACGGAGAGGATGAACAAAGATTGAGGATAGGAATGCGGGAGAGGTGTGGAAGGGGTTTTGGGAGGGGCCCATCCTGACGACCTCAGAAACATTAATGCGTACAGCGAGTATAGAGGTGTGAAATTTGAGAGAGGGTCCCCATGAACGGACAGAGTGGGGAAATAAATTAATGAAATAACATTACGGGAGAAGAGAAATTATTTAATGAAAAAATAAGAAGCAGAGGGGAAGAGGCTCTTTTTTTGAATTAGGAGCGGAAAAGAGCGAGATGAAGGAGGGAAGAGGGATGTGAAGGAATGAGTAAGGGACAAGTGGGGAGATAATGGAAACAGGCACAAGATATCTTAAGCCTCAGAATATTTAGTGCTTAAATGTGTTATTTAATGAGTCAGAATTACTCTTCTCTGAGCATTATTGTTTCGCAAAAGATGGAGTTTGAAAGACTTTGCTATCCATTTTAGCTAAAAGTGTGGTAATCGTGACATTTTTAAATTTCAAGCTATCTCTGTAGTTTTGCACGAGCTTAGGATATTTTTCTTCGGTAATTTTCTTTGTTTTTAATGGAGTGTGGTTAATATTGGATTATTTTTCTCTCAATTTGAGTTCTGAACTATTTTCGTAAAGTATATTTTTATCGGTATCAACCTTAGCCATTTTGGTTACGTGATTTACCGCCATGATTTAATTTACATCTTTTCGGTAGTTATCTACCATCGTGTTATGATTCAGTTGTCCAGGATAATTAAATTTTATAACATCATTAAATTCATCTTCTAGAGGACTTGTCGTTGCAACCGATTCGGTCCCTCCATCGCTGATCTTTTAATTTTCTCGTTGGTTCTCATACCCATTAAACTTTATATGCCATCTAGGAACTTCTTCCTAGGTCTTCCTCCCCCTATTTACCAAGGCTTTTCCTTCTACTACATTCCTTATAAAGATATTGTTCCTGAGAACATGTTCAACAAATTTTATTTTTCTTTTCTCCGTAGCCTTTATAACGTTCTTTCCCTCCTTGACCTCCATCAAAACCTCCACATTGCTTTTCCTTTCGTTCTAACTCGTTCTTGTTATTCGTCTCCAAAGCCATATTTCCATAGCTTCCAGCCGAGTCTTATCCAACTTTCCCATTGTCCAAGTCTTGCTTTCATATAAAATTACGCTCCAAATAAAGATTTTCACGATGGATTTTCTTAATTCCAAATGCGTATGCTTATTTCCTTATGTTCCTTCCTTTTCTTATGTTTATTTATACATAACAGCTTTAAGGAACCGAATAATTTGTAAACCACGAGGTTTATAACTTTTAAATATCTTGTACTATTATTATATCGAGATATTTGTTATTTTGCAATTCTTTGGCAGGAAAGGATTTTGGCAAGTAAGGGAGGATTGAAAATTATCACACATCTATATCATCTCTGTTAATTTCACTTAGATTTTGCTCTACGATAATTATTACTACCGATTTAGCATACTCTTTATTTAGCGTTAAAGGTTTTAACTGATGTAAGATTCGTGTTGAAATATTCCATGACATAAATCTCTCGAGCTTTCTAGATTCCCACTAAATTTCCAGGCATGAAGTACTAGACTCCTGAAACGTGAATTATATATGCACGAGTGGCAGTTCAGTGGTTAGAACCTGCGTTCGGATCCCAGTTATGTCGACATTTTTCTGATCCGTTTATCCTTCGGGTTTTTAGGCGCACACATATACGTGCAAATATTATACCCTTCCCAATATGATCAGCAGTCTACAGTATACCAGCATAACTCGCAATTTGGAGTTCATCCTTTCTCTCCATCATGTTGGGTTAAAAAGTGGTGCCATGCGTTTGTTGGTTCGCAGAAAGTATTTATCATGACTTTGTGACGATATGAGTTTTTGAGGAAATTGACGTTGATTACAATAAATTCAAAACAAACACGAGGAAACAAAGTCAAGGTTGGTCATTTTTTTCTTGGAAACGGGAAAAATAATTCACTTTCAGCTGTTCCAAAACGTCCCGTTGGAATTTATGTGAAAGACAGAAATCCTCTTTCCCATTAGAAACACAGTACGAATTTTCTCTGTTTCTTCCCTATTGCAGCAAGTCTGTTTAACTTTCTTTGCGGTAAATTAGTAGAAAAAGAATATTTTTCACAGCTCCTACAACCGAAATAACGGTATCTACAGAAATCTCTGCTCTAACGATATTCTCTGGGAATTTCTTTGTCTATCACGAACCGAACTCTCAGAAGGAGAAAATTGCTACTTTTTATGCAGACAAATGGACCGTATTTGTTTACAAAATTTTCCCTAATTTATTTTATCAACTTTCATTAACATCTCCTTGGAAATATTTCCTATTCTAGGTAAACCAGCACTCAAGAGCATCCCATATGGCGCCTCCCTCTAAGTGGCTCTAATTTTCTCCACAAAGACATTCTCATGGTAAATGCAACTTCTCTAGAGAGTGAAATTTTCCACTACTTCTACAAAAAAGCCTTTAGAAGGCCACGAAGGGCGCGACCTTGCAGGGAAAGGAGACTTGAGGTAAATAATTATCATTTTTCTTTTGTATGCATTGAAGATAATTTATTATTTGATATTGCCAGTTTTGCTAATCATTACGGAGTGCTCTTTCACGGCGATAATACCTTAAGAATAATCTCTTTCGAGGTTTCAAAATGTTTACGAATTTCTTCTTCATTGCAGTGTTCATAGGGAAAATGTGTATTTAATTCCCCTTTGTCTCACAATCAGTCTTGTTCACGGACATCGTTAAATGAAAACTACTGAGGTATGAGAGATGTCGAATAATAGTATTAATCTTAAAATTCACTACGTAAAATTTCAAATGGTAGTTTTTCTCTCTTAGTATTCTAGATCAATGATGAAACTAGAGGCAAACTACCTCATTCAGTGTTTTGTAAACAAGCTTTATTCCTTCTCCATGGATTTGCAAGCTTCTGTTGGGGGATTAAAGATCCAGCAAGCTTTCGGGATAATGACTGTTCAGAAACCTTTGAAAGCAGGGTGACTGGAACAGGTCTTAAATTAGGTAAGATTTAACGTAAAACATTATTCAGTTTTAAAATGACAATATTTAAGCATTTTTACTCTTTCGATGTCTTCCAAGCGGTACGTGAATCATAGGAAGAAAATGGAAAAATGAATAAGATATTTTCAAAAGGGTAAGCTTTCAAAATAACGTATGAGATAGATAAAGATGCTTCATGAGATTGCGTTCCATGCACTTGTCTGGCCGAATTTTTGGGTTAATTTTTCACTGAAAGGATTACATGCAAACCCAATCCAAAGAAAAAGCAACGTAGGAGGATATAACGTGAGATAAACATGTGTTCGCTGTGGAATTTTTATTGTCAGATTAACTTTTCAAAAGGTGTGAAGGGTTGTGGCGGAAGGGGAAGGCGTTTAAGTTTCTGCTATGGTTTGCGGACAATTCCTATGGTTCCAGTAGGTTTGCTTGTTCGCGAGCAATTGTCCGTCGAGCAAAAATCTCTAAAATAAAGAAGAAATAATCGGCAAAGAGATAGCTCGTACAAAATTAATTCCGTATTAATAAGGAATTTCACACAGATCTTAAAAGAGTAAGTGAACTTAATTTTTACCAAAAGTTTACTGCTTCTATGAATTCCATCCAAGAAATTTTACCTTCACTATTCATATTTCCGTTTTCTTACATCATAAAATATCTGCTTCGCGTCCTTTTATTTAAATTATTTTTTAAAGCGATTTCTGCGATAACCTTATTTATTTTGTAGTAGAATTACNCAAAAGAATACCTTTATTTTAAAATTTAGTAGTTAAGAGAAGTGGTTAATAAAACAACCACTGTACCGTACTTCTTCGCTAGACGGTTGCGGGAGGTTGACCACATATTGTACGAGTACCGTTATCAATTTAGCAATGAAATAGCTTTAATAGCAAACATTTTCTTTGGTCTATTCCTCTACTTATGTCAAGGATATGAAACAAATGTACCGTGATTGGAGATGGATTGGATTGGAATATTGGTGTAAAGGATGCAGAAAAAATGGGGTTGAAAGTGATGAGGATAATGTAGGGAAGAAAGCGAGGGTGAGGGTTTAAATGGGAAGGGGAGGACAGAAGAAGGATAGCTTGGCGGACGATGTGGAAGGAGCATCCGTGTTGGGGAGCGGTCGAAAGAAAAATTCTCATTAAACTAATTGCATGGCGTACGATGAAATTTATTTTAATTATGTATGAAAACGTATAAATATGTGCTCCCCTTTGGTCTTTCATTTTATTTTCTCTTCCTTTCCATAAGGCTGGAATGGCACATTCAGGAGCCACGGCGCACCCCTCCCCAAATACCCATCCCATCTTCTCCATCATCCCTGCCCCTTCTCCTCCTGAACTACGCTCTTTACTGCCCAAATCATCCCTTCCCGCCTCACAAAACTCGCGTCCAAGATAACCACAGGACTAGCACTCCACCGGTAATCTAGTGTCACTCATTCTATGAAATGAACGTCGGATTGCCGAGAATAAGATTCTTCGATTGAGACGTTTATTCTCAGAAGTTCACAATCGCGCCGTATTATTTTAATTGAATAAATGTTTACTTCAAATGAAAATTTCGAGTTGATATGGCAAATATAATAATATTTTTACTCCCAGTATTGAATATATTTGAATAGCGAGATTAAATTTCCTTAAATTATCCTTTCTAATCTTATTTACGTTACTTTTGGTGTCGGCTGATGGTCTTTTTTTACGATTTGAGAAGATAATGATGAATTTGATTTAGGGGTTTATTTTTACGGCTGGTTGCCCGTCCTGTTCCAACTCTTAGACGGAGAAATGATTCGCCTGGACTCGAACCTAGGGATTTGGTTTCGGAACGCTAGCACGCTTACCACTCTACCACGGCAGCCTGTTTTATATTTAAATAAATATAATTTCTAAAATACTTTTGTCCATACAGATTATATGGGTGTCTCATGCACGTTTATAGATGGTACTAATCACCTTTAGTCGAATTTTTGCACTCTTCCCTAAATATTTTACCATAAAAACTGAATAGATTTTCGAGTTTTCAATTTTTAACTGTCTATTTTTGTAATTATTTTACGAATGTTGCTCACATTAACTAAGATTTGTGCCCTTGGAGAAGACGCCAATACACCTTTTAGCTGATGCTAATACGTAACACAATATCTGCATTATAATGGAGTAATAAAGTTGTAATAAAAAAGTAAATCAAATGGATGAGAATGTTATAAGATGATTCATCCGCAATTTTTTATTCTGAGAAGTGCTTTCTAATGAAGTAAACTTGTTCGAGAATAAAACATCAATTTCTAGTAATTTTTATTATGTTTTACACCTCTATAACGGTTCTCGAAGTAAGTATCATCTACCGAAGTATCCTTCGATAGAATCAACTGCTTTGGCCGTGACTTCGTGGTAGGATTCAATGAAGGAATGAGTAATATTCAAACTTTTACAAACAGCATTTATTGGAAGTTCAGGTGGTGATGACCCCATAAGACGAAAAAAAAGTCGTCTTTCGATAAACATAGTGATTTGTAAAAGTTTGACTTTTCCTTGTTCCAAACCACCCTCTATGCGCCCACCCACAACTGCTGTAGTTACGGTCTACCACGTCATCATGTGTTTAACATGTTTCATTAAAGATGAATATTATCTAGAAAATCCGAGGTAACATCTGATAACGCCGGTGGGACTGATACATAACTATGGTCATCACAGATCGATTGCGTCTTAAGGTGGATTTCCTCTCCGTTGGAAATGTATAAAAGTTTGATTGCAGCTGAAAATAGGTGAGTTTTTCAGGAATCAAAGCTGTCTCACTGTCACAAAGTGTGTTTGATTAAAGCTTTCAGATGACCTATGTTGTTCATAAACTTACCTCCCATTGTTTACCAATCTTTCCTCTTAAGCGTTTCTTTTCGTTCACATCCGGAAATAACTCTTTTCATTTTAAAAACATCGTAGTTCGGAATAAGCAACATTTAGAACAGCTAGTATGCAAAATACAATTTTATTCCCTGTAAAAAAAAACACATTTTGGGCAACTTCGTTTCGAAACAAAGGCAATGGCCGAAGCGCGCAGAGCACGGAATAATTGAAAAGTTTCGCAAGTTTCGCCAATTACGATGCAACTTTGTTGGATTCGTCAACAATTCTGCAATATAAAGCAGCTCTTAGCCGCGTGACTCCAGCCGAAGGTCCACAGCCCCTCCCATTCCTCTCTGTTACGTCACTGAAAAATTCGCATTACGGATTCTCAGCCACAAAAAAACTTTTCTCATCACCCCGCCCTCTACCTTCTCTTCCCCATCCTCCTCTCGCGTTCCCTCTCTCTGTCTCCCCATCCCACCAATTTTTTTCTCCCTTTATGCACGTTGCATTTTAATTGCAGTCAACCCCGCGGAACGGCGACACTGTTCTTTAGCCATTCGGACTTTTAATTTAGTTTGCCCAAACCAGGAAGGCTATTTTTTTAATTCTTCATTATCACCGACCATCCCGTCGCAACCTCCACTACCTCGTACTTCCACCCCGCTCCCTCCACTTCCAGCTACTACGTATCCATTTGACAATCTACCTGTACCTTCACGGCATTCCTAGCGGCAGTCTTCTCGGTTATTTTATTGAAAATTGATTTTCGCTAATCGGAAGCTTATTTATCTGGGTTAACAATAAGGTGTTCTAATATGAAAGTAACATTTGCCTCAGCTTATCTCAGTTTTACGCATTAAAATTTAAATATGCAAATAAAATTAAATATCTTTACCAGTACGTGATACGATATTTTATACAGTAAAGTCCCATTATCCGTGGGTGGATAATCCGCTTTGGTGAATTCCGCCCACGTGAAATTTTGTCCATGATTTTTTACTCTTTGCTAATATTTCCGGTCTTTTTTTAATAAATATAAAAAAATATTTTTGCGTTCTAATGAAAGTAGGTCTTACGTGAGACCTTTTCTATGGAACAGTAAAAATAAAACTTAAATTACATTTTCGCTACTAAAAACATACGCAGTCGGATGAAGAATGTGGATGAGTCCACGAAAATATCGGAAATAAAGTATTATGTGCACAGATAAATAATAAAAAATATTAAATGTGTTATTTATGATGAGTTATAACACTATAACAAAGTTTCCTGATTATTCGTTACATTATTACTACACTTTATTATCTCGGATAATAACTGTAAACTGTATTTTGATCAGCTCTGACTTCCATTATCCCCGCTACATATTGATCAACATACGCTTTCTTCCTACTAGCAAACAATAAAAGATATAGTAAAATGTGTACGAAAGGTAAAGGAAGGACAATGTCTTAGGCCACAAATTTGGTAGAAGGGCTGCGGATTCAGAAACTTTTCTCCTCACAGTCATGTAAGTTTGCTGAAATTTCACTTATCCAGCTTACCACTAAGCTTTCTGATGAGAAGGGAAAAATTTGAATTAACTTGGATCAGAGATTCCTAATCTGTGTTGTGTTTTACCATCACTGAGTATAGGAATGTTTAGCACTGTTTGTCATAAGAAGAATTGTTTCTGAAGGATGCCTCGACACTATCTTTCGAAATTTAAGAAATTCTTTTATGATGTTTGATTTATCAAACATTGATGCTGTTTAGAACTCTTTTACTCGATGTGTACATGATTCGCATCTCTTGAAATTCATTCTCTCACCTGAACTCAGCACTTAAATCATTGTAGTCTGAGTTTATTATTAAAACTCAGTATCTTACACTTAAAGCCAAAATAGAAATTTTGATACTGGCTGTAGGTCGGAAGAATGGACTAGTACCGTATGTTAAATTTTCTATTACCGATTAATGAGGAATAAAAAGATAAAAACATAATACTTTTAAAATTTTCTCATGGTTTATAGAGATAAGCGGTTTTAGATAAATCGATTTGGTTACGTAACTAAAAATAGCTATTCGTTACATTATATTTAAGATATCATCTCATTCTGTCGCACCTCTGGAAGAGAATCTCAATTTTTATCACTGTATTTTGCTGATGAATTTGACAGTTTTGTGAGCATTATTCACGATAATCCTTGTTACATCTCTCGTGTTGATTTTACACAAACAGAGAGGAGAATAAGTTGGCGAAGATAAAAGTAGTTGCGAATGAGCTAAGCTTAATGTTTTTCTCAAAGTATAGCTATTTCAAAAAATAGCCAATCAGCTACTATTCCACTACTACTTATTTTTTACGAGTTTGTCTTTCTTTAATATTCCCCATATCCCCCATGACACATGTTAGTGTTACACCGTCCGTTTTGTTGGTATAAACCTATGTTATGTATTACACAGAAAATAAGGTAGTTCTTACGTCATTGTTTTACGATGATAAGACGTGGGAGTATGTGCTCGGGAGAACACGATTAAATTAGATACTAGTATAATTTGCATGTCGAAATAAATTCATATTTGCGGCTGCGAGTGATGTCTTCCTGTACAAAACTTTGGAATGACCTCCTCCTTTTGTAAGTGCCCTCTTCACCATCCAATGACCTCACTTATTAACACTCACATCGCTGCTCTTTCCTCCCACAACGAGTCTAAGTTTTTTCATCATTCGCTCCTCTAACATTCATTATTATTATCATTACCCGTTTATTTATTCATTTTCCTCTCCGAGTTTATTTTTTAAGTGAAAATTCCTCCATCGCAAATGAATACGAATACTTTCCATTCTGGAAGGTCATCCTCTCCTGTGTCCCATAATCGTGCATTCTTTCCTCCCCTAACATTCCCTCTCCCTCCACTTTCTCTCTTATTTCCCCTCTCTCATTTCCCTCCTTCGCTTCTTTTTTAATCTCCTTTCATCCGCCATTTGTCTCCATTCCACTCCTCTTCCATTTCTTTCTTTCCATAGCAAACTCGTTTCTGGATGATCACTCTGCAATTTTCCATCTTAAGGAGAACTTCTTCTCAATTGACTGTTTTTCGGAAGAATAGTAGAAGATTCTTTGCCCTACGCCCAATGCTATTGTTTTATTCTAAATGATTAAGACATCTATTAGCTTAATAGAAGTGCTTTTCTTAAGCTGGATTTTCTTGATAGCTTTCACCATCGTTTCTAAGAGGCTTATTTCATGAGCTCAATGTTGAAAGATACGATTTGTTTTCAACTGAGATAGTAAATCAATTATCAATGCTTTTTTTCGATTCCCTGTTAGTGATTTTGCTTCCTTCACTGAAGTACGCTAAAGATTCGCGAAAGACCTATTCCCAGTTTCCAACTTCCGCTGAGATCATTCTAACCTCTATTCTTATTTGGAATTTATGCTCATATTTACGGTTTGTGAATCATTTGAAGAATTAAGAGTGTTAGGTACTTAGAACGATGATAGACTGGCGGTGAAACACTTCACTATTTCGAAATATTTTGCTTCTACTGTTAGGAGATGGAGTGCAAAAGTTCTTTGAAAATTATTATTTTACTCTTACGGCGAGGTTAGACCATAATGGCCATTCTTCCACTTAACCTCTGGAGATATTACATAATAATAATATTAGACTAATAGCCAAAATAATTGATTAAAATTAACTTACATTTAGAAAAATAATCAATAAATCCAAAAGAAATCGTGAACGCACTTACGGGATGATTGTTACAAGCAGTTGATTCTAACTAAAAGGACGTTTAGTTGATAATTAAATAAAAATAATACATACAAACTAGATATACATGCATATAAAAAACTAGATTTTGGCTGTATGGAAAAACTCACGATAAGGGTAAAGGAACACTAGAAAAAAAGGAAAAACGTGACTATAGAATAGTATGTTATATTTTGTTTACTTTTTCTCTGTTTATTGTTGATTCAGACATCAACAGGCACATTAGTAAAAAATGTGTTATACATCTATTTCTTTATTGTTATATTTTTTATATTTATTATTACTTTATTTATGATATTTTTCTGATAATTCTTTTTATAATTGTTGTAAAATTGTTTATATTTTAATAGGGTTTCGTCGCCATTAATGTCTATTTACCACTGCGAGGCTACATCTTGACTGGAAATTACCTTTTCATGTATCACAGAACATCAAACACATAATTACCTTTTCCTATTTTATTAAATTATTCAGTCTTGAGCATGCGGAGGAATATCTCAGCTGGCTTTCGTCCAAGTCGAGAAGATAAACTTAGAGAAGTACATCCCGCTGACAGTGTCAATACATTCCGCACGCCTCGAGAGAAATTCCTCACCCGATAAATTTTTCCACGACTGCCTCTTTTACAAGCTAATTTGAAATTACTTGAGTTTATTTCTAATTAGTAATGTAGATGCCATCTCCGCAAGTTTTTTTTCCTCGCGCTAGTCGATCGTTTTGGAAAAGAAATTCCCCTGTAAATCGCCGCCATTTCCCCTTTTCCCTCTCAGATATTTATTTCGCCCTACTTCAATTTTCCGTCCCCTCGGTTTGATCTTGCTTCTTTTTCACTTTTGATACACATCGCTAGGAATGCAACTGTCTCTTCGTGTCCCACCCCCGACGCTTGCTTCAGATGACGTCATATCTCTATTCCGCCCTTTCTGATTCCTCGACGAGAATGATGCGCCGATTCCGTATTTAAGAACATCAGTTTTCCCAGCGGAAAAGCGTCACATTTCAGCCGAGAATTTTGTGATTTTTTTGAAAGCGTGATTTACGTAATCCTATTCTTGTTCTTTCCATTTACATTTCCTGAAATATCCTTAGCTCGCAGCGTCGCAAATTAGTTCCAAATTTAGAATGGCGTGAAATTAATTTTATTTTTACTTAGATGATACAAGATTCCAGTCGTTTCACCGCCATTGCTACTACAATCGATTATACGCATGACTTTCTACCAAGGAAAATAACGAACAACTCTATATCAAGACCGACAAATGACTTAATTTCTGAATACATCTAGAAATTTGCGCGCTTTTCAGCATGCCTTACTAAAGTGATAAATATGTATTTTAGATCATCCCCTGATGAACTTCTTACATTGAAACAAGAAGTATTTGTACGTTTCCATAGTATACAGTTTTCATTGAAAATTTTATTTACTCCTAGGTTATATTTCCGTTACAAAGTCATCATCAGGTGATAATTTTTATATATGAAGAACCTGAGTACGAATTCTAATCGAGAAATAAAGTTGGAAAACGTGACATGGAAACATATTTGGAGTTCAGTATCGTTTTAGCATATAACATAGATAAATGAACGTTTTGACAATTCTGCCTTAGTACATAATTAAATAACCTGATTGATGTAGTGGGGGCCTAAGCTCCATCCCTCAAAGGGATGTTAGGCTTATTGATATTGTAGAGTCAAAACTTTGTTATGCGGGCCACGTAAGTGCATGGACATTGCTGGGGGCTAATCTATGGGGAAATTTAAATTTTTTCTTCGTTTTTTTATAATTGGCTTAAAAAGGAATAAGTGAAGTAGTTCTTATGTGCAATTAAACTGGAGTGTCGAGAATATAATATCTACTTAATTCGCAGACCGGATGAACACCTTTCACGGGCCGGATTTGGTACGGCCCATAGTTTGGAGACCGCTGTAATATTTGGATACCATTTTAATGACTTTTGACCAACGACTTCTTCTAAAGCCAGCTAGCTAGTAGGTCCTCAGAAAGTAGAGTGTTCTTTGCTTTTGCTACAATTTTAAAGGTAGGATAAAATTAGTCGAAAGTGTGAATTGCGTTAGACTAATCAAATCGTATACAATCAGTAAAATGAAGAAAAATGAATATTCTCTTACTCGTATTTCAATGAGAACTAGTTTAAAAAATAAAGGGAAACAATTGGAATTCAATGGAAAAGACAGTTTCTGCTCTTCTTTCCGATGACGTTCTACGATGCTTTGCCTAACCAGTTAGGATTCGCATAGAAGCGTGTGATTTCATCACAAAATACCATTTCCATAAATTAAGAACCCTGTAGTGGTTCTAAAGTAAAATAAGAACGTGGTTTAATGACAATGCACCTCCTTATTTCAATTTGTCGTAGTAGATAGCATTCAGAATGGAAGTTGCCTTATAACACATCATTAGTAGAGACTAATATTTCCAGCTTGGAGCAAAGTAGCCCGAGAAAAGGCCCAACCGGTTCGAATGGTAAAGTTCTCCGTTTTCTGAATGGTTCCACCGTGATTCAGGTGCGTGCGCTGCTGTTCTGCCTCACCTGTGCTCCTCGCACACTCTTCTTATAATGACCTTTTCATGCCGTGGAAGAGGGGGAGCTCGTAATGTCCACTCCTAATGAGCAAGCCCAGTCGCACTCCCCAGCAGAGTCGAGAAATAAACCTAAAAAAAGACGTAATAAAGTTTTCGTCGCAAAGAGGCACCCCTCACCAACAATCAGACTCGCCATTTAGCCAAGTCCATCCTCACTACGGATCCATTTGCGTCAGCTTTCGTCACGCTCCCCCATCCACTCCTCACCGTGCGTACGTAATGCCTTAATGTGGCGGGAACCGTCTATTCCTCCTCCCCAAACTCTATCCAGCTTCTCCGAATAGACGGCGTAATTGATTAACGAGAGCGTTCGCGAGTGGGGAAAAACAAACATTCTCGCTCCGAACCGTATTTGGTAATATTCCGCTCTCCCATTTCGCGAAAACAAATGACATCGAGAGGGCGCGTCATTTGGCTCGCGCGTGGTGCATTGTGGGGCGACAACGGCCGCGGGAAGATGTGACAAAAGACGCTCAAAACTCTTGCGACTTGATGGCGACTTGTAGCGTGTCGTCCCTCGGCTTGGCAAAAACGCCTCGATGATGCGAGGCTATTATTTCTCCATATTTTCATGTAGAGACGCTATGGATTTGCTATGTGAGAGATACGACCGAGAGAAAATTCAAATTTATAATATCAGAGAGCATTCTTAAGGGCTTGCAAAAAATAATGGCTAATAACTCGTAAGAAATATATGCTACATAAATGAAAAAAGTGCTACAGTATAACGTTGCTTCACTGATTTATTGGATTCAGTTATCTCATATACAAGAGAAGATGAATGAATTTCTTTTTAAATTACCAACGAATAGTTAGTTACCACTTCGCCTGATTGGTAGTAACTCCGTTTTTGATATAGAAAAGCATAGAGCTCGATGATGGTGGGATCACAATGTCTCAGACAAGCATGACGGCAGGAAAAGCATCTGGCCATAAATTCAATGCAAAAGTTGTCACCATCAACATAGTTATCTGCTGACCTAATTGATGGAGAAAAGGCAAAAGAATGCTCCGTCCTAAATTTGAGCTAGTACCGCGGAGATACGTATAAAAATTAGCAGTACATTGTGTATGTTTGTGAATGGGAAAAATTTCTTCGGCCGATCGAAGGGCTACTCACCAAAAATTAGAGGGTAAGTGATTAATATCTTCTCTAGCACTATTGTATCCAATAGTGCAGTTAAAATGATCTGAAACTTAACTTTGAAAAACTATTTAATTTTTATAATTTTATAAACAGTTGATTAGGAAAAGTTTTTCTTCGACCCGAAGTCAATCTCGCCTAAGTAAAGACGAATTATTATTATTAAGTCAAGCTTCTACTATAAATAGAAGAAAACTGTAAGAATTGTAAACTCTTACCAAGTAGATTTAGACGAAGAAATGCTGAATCCTTAAAGCTGCTATGCTACATACATCCCCGCATGCTTGTAGACCTAATAAATCTAAAAACTAATTTTTAGTAGAATTTGTTTATCGAAAATAAGTTGCTTGACATTTAACATTTAAAATATAATCTGTCATATTTACTTTACTTTCTTTCAGTCACATTCGTAAATATTTCTTAAAGAATTCTTAACAGTAGTAGTAAATTATAGTTACAATACGTAGAGGGCCACTTTTGATCACGCTTCGTTCTTTTCTTTTCATCGTCTCAATAAAAAAAGTGAATGCCTCTAACAAGTACAGTTCACTAACCTTGATTTTTTGCTTTTCTCAATAAAACGCGAACATCATGAATTTTGAAAAACAATTGCAAACCAGCATCAATAGGATCATTTATAAACTGATCGAGATTTATACAGAACTACACAAACACTTTTCTGAAATGAAAACGTTCTCTCCATATAGGTCCTTAAACTAACATATACACTGTACCCTCCCATTTCTCGGATGTTCCCTTTATTAGGAGCAAAGATAAACCAATAGCCATCTTTAACAACTATCCATTTTTTAGCTCAAGGCGGAGTGGGTTAAAAATGGGGCAAAAATGATCCATGTTTAGAAATGCAAATATTCTTCACCGCCGTACCGAAGACGTCCTCACCTTTGCGTTCTATTCTTCACCATCTCCGGGGCGCTGGATCCCCAAAGGAAGAAGGCATCCATCCCACCCCTCCCATTCCATCTTCTCTCTCCTTCTTCTTCAGAGTCGTGATCCTTAGGCGTGCCTTTGTCGGTTCCTTCAAAGTCGCCGCGCCGTTTGGGCCCGCGGCGTTATAGCTACCAATAGCCCTTCTCTTTCTCCGCTGCCAATCCCCCACTTCGATTCTCACCGCCATTAACCCTTCTCTCCCACTCCACTCCTCTTCTCTCTTACAACCGAAAACATCTTCTCCCTCAGCGCCATAACCTTATCGACCGATGAAGAAGGAAAGTTCTCTAAACTCTACTTGATTCGGCGGAGAAAGACGTAAAGGTTTGAATTGCTCGATTGTGCTCTTCAGAAAGTAGTTTTCGTTCCTTCGATAAAATTTTCAAAGTGCCGATAAAGTATGTAGAATCGATCTATCAGTTAAATTTTTCTGCTCAATATTTTTTGTTTCTAGTTTTCTGTGAGGCTTGCTATTTCACCCAGTGAACAAATCTTATACATTTATAATTTTTCTGTCTTTATACTAGTGATTTGATTAATTTCTCCATCTGTCTTCATGATCCCTATCGTAGTAGTAGTATTGTTAAGAGAGCTTCGACAGCTTAGGTTATTCTGTACAAATACCCCCACTGAGAATCGAACCCGGGATAGCTTTCACCGACGTTGAACTCGTTGCCCACTTGGCTATATAGAAGCCCATGATCACTATCTTTGACTATTTATCGTTATTTTCTTTCTAATGAAATATTTATTTTAAATACAAAAATTAACTAGACAAGATATAATGAAGAATATATAGTACCGTGTAAAGCAAGAATAGATATTTTCATTAACTCGTACCCTATCGTCGCAGATAGTTATCGTTCTAAGGATAACTACATGGGACGACCTAATCTCGTGATGTTTCAGCTGAATATAGCTTTCATAGAGTAATTTCACCATTCTCTTTCATTAAAATAATACCTGCTTCCATCCGCTGTCAATTGATAATTGTTATTTTGAATGGGGTATTTTGATAAAAACGAAATTTTCTTCTGAATCAACGATTTTAATCATACACAAAGTAATGGAACTTGTAAACTAAAGTGAAATTGACAGAAAAGTGGATCTAGATCAAAGGAGGGGAACTCGCGACTTTCAGGCCTCATTTGGGTTTTTTGTGGGCAACATGGGCCTCAAAAGCGGTCTGGTGGTTTCAGGTGCGGCCTACTAGGCGAAGAAATAACAAATACAGCCTTTAAGCAACGAAAAACGCAATTTTCTGTTCTGTGTCTAAATACAGTCTTATGATGGAAAAAGATTCCCCATCTCCAATCTATTATTAAGTTTTAAGGATATGTAGAAAGCAAGCGATATCTGTTTTTGATGACGATGGCTACAATTATTGGGAGAATCAAAGAGTAGGAAACCAGGGACGGTAATATTCCACTCCTTTGTTTCCTGGCATTACCATCCTCAACTTCTTCAAAACGGTTCATTTTTTGGATTTTTCCTCATATTTATTATTCAAGGATGTATGTAATCGTCACATGAAGTCTTAAGTGCATATGCAAAGGGTAATTCGCATGAGTAAAGCGGTCTGTGGCCTTATTAACTTTGATGTTTGCGGTATTTTCCAGAAGGATGACGCGGCAGTATCGTGCACTCTCCTTTAGAGTTTATTTATGATAATGTGCATTATTTATTCATTAGGATATAGAATTAAGTTGCGCTCGCCCAAAACTTCCTTCCATATTTTGAGAGTAGAATGAATAAAAACTCATTGTAGAATGTTAATTTCCTTTAGTCTGGAAAACCTGTCGAAGTTCTAATATGTTAGTATACTTAGAGATTTGAAAACACTCCATAGGCCGTGTGTCGGCAGATTGAATTTACGTTTGGAACCAAACGGAAAGTTCCGGATTACCGATTTCTAAGAATTACTCTTTGCGCTTTCAGGAAACAAAGCTTCCTTATTTACGGGTATCCGTAAAAGATCTGAGAATGTTTCTTAACTTTACCATGGAATGCTTATTATTTTCAATGTGAAATTGGTAAACTTAATCAAATGTCGATAGTTGATAAGACATCATTACGTAAATTTATTGCAACATACATCTTTAAATTCATAATTGTAATTTGCTGCGGTTGTTGGTTCGTAATATACCATTTCTTTTCAGTTCCTTGCATTCGCATCTTTTTTGTCTGTCAGTATATTAAGTTAAAATTCAGAATCCTTTGACCTTTGAATTCCACGAAAACAATTTAAAAGTTAATAAAACCATTCCCTTTTCCTTCCTTGTTGTAAAAAAACTCTCCTTTGCTCCCAAGTGCAGAACGAAGCTTGTGTAAAGAGTAAGATTATCCAATATCCTCTAATTCTCAGCAATGTGTACATTCTGAACAATCGTAAGCAGCTATAATGAAATTCTAACGCTTTTCATCGCATTTCTCTTCTCATGAGATTATATCAGAATATTAGCATATCATGATCTTTGCGTTAAAATTCATCCATATCGGTTCGGAATGAGGAAAGAGAAGCGCTGCAAGGGAAAGTTGCTTCAATGAAAATTGTAGTAACAATAAATTAGAGGCTAATTTGATAAGTCATCAACTGCGAAGGGAACGTATGATTCGACGCTGAAGTGAAATTAGAGGTTAGGAGAGCAGTGACTGGGAAAAGATTCCAGATAGTAAATGGGCCTACGAAAAATAAGCCAGCGAGAAGATATTTGATGAAAACAAGTCGATATGGAGGGTTCGATGCACTTAATTCCTTGAAACGATTTTAAAAAAGACTATCGCGTAAAGTTTTGAAATATTTCTTCAGGTGTTGCTTTAATGCTGTTGATGCCAGCTCACGAAAGTTCTAATTACTGTTTTAAAATCCACTCTATATATCCTGGTGTATTCTGTTCGCCAGAGCCAGTCAACGCCTCAATAATAATTTAAAATTTTGTTCTGGTAATATATAACAGAGCTATTTATTTCGAATAATAATTTCGAATTTTCCGTTCTCAACAAAATGAAAATTGTTTCCGCTAAATGTAAACAGATTCCACCATATCTAGAGCAGGTATATAGTTACCAATTTGGCAGAAATGCGCCGTCATACAAATTTTATCGATGCCCTTTCCATCGTTCCTTTCAGTAAATTTTTCCTCTTTGTCCGGATTAACTTCTTTCGCCCTCGATGAGCCCTAAGAATGGAAGGAGGACCTGTCGGGCCGTGGGAACAGGGCGAGGAGGGGCGGAGAAGGCCTTCGGTCGGAACGGGCGATGGGTTACCGAGAAGAGAGCTCCGATAACGTCTTGTTCCCAATTAGGACCTCCCCACCCCCGCACACCTCACATTTCCGATGCCTCACCTTCCGCCAACTCCCACGTCAGGCAGAATTAGGATCCGGCGGTGGGTTTTTTAAAGAACGACTCGAATAGCCCGTGTTTTCTTGTGCGTGCGTCGGTGCGTGCGTGTATTTGTTGTGTTGGGCGCACAGGTGGCGTTCCGCGCGGTCCATTTGGTCCGTTACGAGGAGCGGAATGGAAGTCCACGTCAGGGGTCATGTGTTCGGGTGATAAGTAAAGAGTTGTGCCTCGAGAAACAAGGGGCGCAAATGGAGGAGTCGGCACATCAAAGGAAACAAGATTGGGATCGGAGGAGGCCTCCGCAGCTGTCAGTAGCCGCCTCGATTTTAGGACGTGACGTATCAAGAATCCGCCGATATTTATTTTGCTCGACAAGGAAATGTTTTAGGTTCGCTATCGCCGGAACAATTAGTCCGATCTCCTTCACCGAGATGACAGGGTTAAACACGCCAAATGAAAGCCACTCGAATGGTTATAAAGCCGATCCGATGCGAATGACATACGTACATGAGATTGGTGTATATTTTGGAATGATTGGTTTTGTAAGTGGGTTACGTAAAACGAATTTCGTAGTTTTGACATTGTATTTAGATATGGCGACGATACTTAAGAAGCTCGGAGGTGCGTAACTACAAGGATTCAGCGTCAAATCTAAGCTTGTATCATAGTGAGGGTATTTACTGAGGAAAGCCAAGAGGTTTTTTCTCGTTTATGATAGTCACTGCCTTTGGGTATTCACCACAAAAATGGTAATTATTAATCAGAAAAAATTTAAACTTTGTGAAATCATAATTTGAACATGGCTTCCATAAAAATAAAATTTAATCTACTTTCTACCAAAAAAATTCAATCGGCGTAGTTAACTCTTTATTTAATTGAAATTGCTTCGTTTTAGCTAGAAATGAAAGTGCTTCCGAACGCCTTTTGAAATTCCTCACAGTAACTGTTGTTAATACATTACCGTAAAACTTCATTATTTAGCAATCTTCGAGCAGTAAACGTTAACTAAAATTCCGCATAACGTATTTTCGCTCGATATCTACCTTTCGATAAATTAACGTTTCTTTTGGGTGCGAAAACATATTCATTACATACATGAAACTGAGCAAGTTTCTTCAAGTATATAAAATCACAGATTTAACTTGTTGCTAATTGCTACAGTTGTATTAGTTAATTTTTTGTACGATGCTATCACTCTTAAACACTTTTAGTGAACAGTTAATTATACCAAAATGGTTTGATTGAGACTCAAAGTTTATAAGCATTTTTCTTACCTTGTACCTAGTTTCTTTGGAAAAACAAGGATTACCGGGTAAGGCCATGTATGTACCATTCATGTAACGTTCAATTTGAATACAAGTGTTTTATAAACGTAAGGCAAAGGAAACACGAGTTTTCACCTGCCACACGCCGAAAGGCGGCTTGCAAGGTACATATGAAGATGGAACTGGTTGCTATGTTAAAATTCTATGTATCTTCACTGTTTCAACATAACACCTCCATGAATATGAATTTGGGAGTCCAAATGCGATGAATGATTTGTTAATAATTTCTAACTTCCTCACGACAGGATTCCGATTGCCAGTACTATTTCAGAGAAAAGCGCAAAATCTTTATTCGAGCGTTTAATTCTGCGTATTTCGCATTTAAGTCGAAAACTTTGACGGAACTCCCTTTACTCTCGGACCTTTGAGAAAAACGCTGACTTACAAATATCAATGCGATGAAAAATAAACGAATTAAAATTCCAAATGGCAAAGCGATGACTCAGTGTAAAAAGCAAATACGTAAAATGAAGTTCATGGACGTCCCAATCCAAGAAACCCTTTGAAATCTGCCGAATTCGTTCAGCGCTGGGATTGCCGCTTCTAATACCTTTCGGGGCTCGGATGTTTGCGCTTTTGGATTGTTTTTTGTTTTAATATCCGCGGCATAATCTCAGTGGACGCACAAAAAATGTCAATTATCAGTCAGGTTATCTTTCCTAGAAAATGTACAGATGCTGCTAAGCACGCTAAGGAATTAATCTTGAGGACAAGAAAGAAAAAATATAACAGGAAGTTGGTTGCCAAGAAAACCGGATGTGTGAAAGGCGGAAGAAGTTGACAATCGACAGTCGGTGTTTCCCGCGGCCTGATAAGGAAGAAACCAAATCTCACTTCCAACTCAACACTGCCATTCTTTGGAAAACCTTCGTATCAAACCTGTCCCTGTTCTCCGAAAAAGGGCTCCCTTAAACCCATTTTCCACCTCATGAGAAAGTACTTTTCAGCATTTCCGAGATGGCCTAATTTAACGTCTTAATGATAACGTTATCACGATAACGCGTGAACTTTCCACTCATAAGAATTCTGTGGAATACATGTTGATGATATAGTCACGGTACCGCATGTTTTTCCACATCAAATTTCGTGGGAATCTTGTTAAAAGGTAGTTGAAACTGGTTGATGTCTAGCTTGCAAAAATTACGTAACGTCTATAGTATAAATGTTAATCGTTCGCCGACTATTGGTTATGTGACGTAATTTTTCTGAAGAGATGAATATTTGTCAAATAAACATATCCCCATTCATAATTGTGCAATATGTTTAAAGTATGTGCAATGAATTCATATATTTTAGCACAGGACGCTGAATTTATTACGAAAGACTTTTGATAAATATGTATATCATTGGAATAACTGGATTTTTTGTTCGAAAATTAGATATCGACTTAAAGTACAGATGGGAGCATTCGAATTTCAGACGTTAATCGATTAATTCATGAGATTGGAACTAATTAAACAGATATCCAAATCCAGCCTCTTCATTAATTACACACACTCATCCTGTTTACCGTCGTGACTCTCCACCGAATGGCCAAATTATGAGTTCCATCGACATCAAAGAGGTATTCCTCCATCGACGATATTTATTGGATCTCCTTCGACATACACCGTTCCTGCGTTCATGAGAGTACAGCCCACATTCCCTCGAAATGAATTTAGATGGTCTCTCTCCCCAGCAGAACCTCAATTATTTGCTCAGGTCGACCAAAATTAATCATTGCTCTTAAATAATCATTCTGCACTCCAACACAATTTATCAATCCTCCCTCCCAAACCCAATGATCTCCTCCCACCTTCTCGCCTCCATTGTCGTCGGCTCCTCAAACAGGTTTGCCTCACCTTATAATCTCTCTCTCTCTTCCATACCTTCTTTCTCCTCCCTTTTCTCTCTTTTTTCCCTCTCTATCACCCTTTTATATCCTCTCTTTCAATCCCTCTCTCCCAACGGATCCGCCCTTTGCCATTTTACCGCCTTACAACTTATCGAACCGGAATTCAATTGAAAAGGGAGGCAAAAAAAGAAGGTGAGAGTGCGCGACTGTGTGTGGGACGGAAGAAATGAATGTCCCTTCCCCCGAACTCATCCCCTTTCCCGCTCGTCCTATCCGCATATCTCCCGGCCTCGTAATCCAGGACCATAACCACCCTCTCCGTGGAGATATCTGGCCGCCTTAAAGGACTAACCCTTCGAACATCCCCGTTCTCAATCGCCACACCCTACAGCACCTGGCATCTTTTCTGCTGTCCTCCTCTACATCTTCCTCCACCTCCTCACTATTTGGCGTCACGGTCCACCGGTCACGTCGCCGATTAGGAGTTGCGATATTGAAATCGAAAGTTGTGCGTGGTTGCCCACGAGTGGTTTACCTTAAAGTGAATATTCGAACGGTTGTTACTGCCTCAACGGTGGTCTTTCTGCTTTTATCTCATGTATTCCTATCGTATGTACCTCGCTCATTTTAGTTGAGATGGGAGAGACTGAGTCCACCCAATTTCTAACTTATTGGAACATAGAACGTATCGATATTTAACGAATAATAGATGCGAGTTACAACATTCTAAAGAGTCTTTTACTCTTTTTTATCTTTATCATATCATGTAACTTAGAATCAGTTCCTTGCAAAATAAAGACTTGGGTATGTATGGATGTTATTTACAATGAAATTACTCGAGTGACAAGAGCCGCAGAGGATGATTCGTGAACTCACCGATTTTTGCCTCTAAAATTTTAAAGATTACCTAATTACAAATTGAAATCATCTTTCGTATGTATGCTAAATATCTCAGTCATACCTGATTTCTATCAAGTAGAAAAGTATCTTCCTTAATCACCTAAAGTTCTTTTGCAGAGCTAAATTAAATGAAAAGAATCGACGAGTATTTTAATACAAAGAGAAATTAATGAATACTCCAATGTATAAGGTAAACTCTATTGTAAATCACTGAATTCTACGATCGGCTATTTTAACTAATATAGGGCTCCCTCTCTCAATAACCCTCTCCTTAGACTATTGGTAAAAAAATAGATTCATATTCTTTATTCCATTATTTTGTTGTTCGTTGGAATATAATAGTAATTCCAGAATGGTTTTCCGGGGGCAGAAACACTGGTTAAAGCGATGTACGTCACAAGGTCGTATACATAGTTGTAACTACTTTAGTTTAAACTTCGATACAGTAATAATAGTACTAGTTGTATTGTTAAAAGTTTTTCGACAGCTGAGATCATTCCGCACGAAGGCCCCAACCGAGAATCGAACCCGGGACCGCTTCTACCGAAGTCGAACGCGTTGCCCACCTGGTTTTACGGGAACCCTAACTTCCAAATACATCTAAAAGTTACGCTGCGGCATTGCAATGTTTCCTTTTCGAAATTTCGCCTTATAATTTAGAATTCGACCGCAAATGATTGACTTGCAACCCACTTCGAAATAAACTCACCGTAACTAATAAAAGACTCAAATTAAGTAATTAATAAGAACCAAGATCTGCGAGCGGATGGCGAGGGCGGTCGACCATCTGTGAGCAGCGAGCCCACTCTTGGCTGAGCGTATGAAATTCTTAAGGAGGCTTTACAAGGTGTAGCAAATCGCATTCTCTTATGAGTGCTCTTACCGATGGGTTTCACGCCTGCATCGCGGCTAATAAGCAGCGATATTAATGCCATATTTTCTCCTCGCGGTAAAATGGCGATTTGTAGGGATTGTTGCGTCGCTTCCAGTGACAAGTAAGTCACGTTATTTCTCTCTCCCGGGAGTTTTGCATAATGTAGGTTCGATCGGCATGTCTTCCGCGCGTATCGGGGTTCAAGGACGTGTCACCTCAATTGAATGCCGACCGCCGCTGAAATAAAATTAACACTTTTGCGTGACATCGAGCGAAGATTAATGAAATAAAAGGCGCGAGCGCGTATGAGCCGCTTGAAGGAGACGAATGGTATATGTATATTACACGGCGCGAAACGAACGGTGAGTTTAAATCGCGGTGTCAGCAATAAGTTGCAATTAATGTCATTCAAGTAGGTTAAGCCGAAGAGACGTTTTCTCTGATCTTCGTACGAGATGCCTCTCTCCCTTCCTTTTCCCTTCGGTTTTTTACGGGGGACATTGTAAACGCGGTCAAATTGAAAAAGAAGTCGGCATCTTCAGGCGCGCCGTTTCGCTACTTGATTTATGAAGGAAGCACTTATTTGATACACATCGCGGTGCCCACCTGCTCGCGCCGAGATGCTGAAACAATAACGCCTTTGAAATGCGTCAAAACGTATTGTTAACTCGGTTCGATTCATTACCGCTCCGAATTGATATTTATCTCCGTCGATATGATCGCGAAAATTGACGCTCGTTTGGGGGGTTGAGGTTGCGACTTTCCAAAGTGGCGAAATTGCTTGGAACTGCACTTGGCATCCTGCGAAATGAGGAAATTTGATGTTTCGAGAAACGTGTCCATACCGTAGATAAGGTTCCACGGAAAGAAATTGGGTCTACCAGGATTGGCCGACACTACATTTGACCGATTACGTTTCACCAACAACTCATTTGGCCAAAAGTTTCGATTACAGTTCAGCTCCAGATTACGTGAAGTTTTTTGTTTTGAAAAATAATAATATCTTTAAGGAAATCTTTTTTAGTAAACGCTATAAAACTATGGAATTAATTACCCAGATTTTCAAACAAAAAATATTCAAATACTTAAATGAAAACATTATAAATATTTTATAAACAATTGATTTTATTTATGAATAATGGTAATGGCATTAAGCTGTGGTTACCTTCGCTAATGGCAAATAATTATTTGGTTGGTTTTTCTAGAAGGAAAATAAATATCATATATTGATTTGTCTTCTATTCTATACTATACATAATGGCCCGTTCATATACACATGTTATGTATTTTAAATATTATGTATATGGCAATCCACCATCCATCCATGGCATCCATTTTATGAAAATTTTAAGTTAATCAATAAAAACATAAATCTTTATGCAGTGCTCACTAAGATTAACGTTTTCATTGATTAACTTGCAATTTGTTCTTATGTGGATTGCCGCAGGGCATTTAAAGATTATTATTATAAGTAAAATAGCTGAATGTTGAGTATCGCGAGACAACAAAATGGATAGTTTCCGTTAAATAACAGGAATTAAACATTGATTACGTGTGTCTGGATCTTTTCTTTATGCGCAATACTACTCGTAGATTACGAATACTTTATTCCCCAAATGAATCAAGAAGCAGTTCTGCTGAGTTGATAATAAATATCAAGGCACTCGTTGACGAATCTTTCAGTAGCTAAACTTTTAAATATTTTAATAGCTAATACCGCGTAAAACCTTTCGAAAGTTACTTTAAAATATATTTGTGATCAATATAAAATTATATACCACGGAATATTAATTAACCTCTTGAAGCTACAAGTTAGAGGGAACAAGTAGTAATCGTTTAAATAAGTCTTTAAAATTGCATGTAAATAAATTATTTTTATTCAAAAGACGTCGTCCAAATGGGGTGTTGGTCAGTATACCAGGAAGTACGCGTATAGCCTAAAGGCGCTTACTCAGCTTTGACCGCAATATAGTTGAATCAATAACATTTACGGGACTAGTAAAATAGATATAGTCATCCATTCGGAAAAACTTGAATCTATTTAGTGCCCTCGATTTACCAGAGAGTTTTTCTTCTAATTAAAGCCATCAACGTTCACTCAGTTGGCATAGTTAGATTTCTCTACGTAGCCATTATCGTAACCCTTCGGGTTGACCTATAACCGTTTTCTCTTCCTCTCTGAAGTTTTCAATACGAATAAGAAATTTAATACGTTTAATAGCGATTCCATATTTTTTCTCTTATCGTCAGATCATTATATGATTATTTTGAAATTTTTGAGTGGTATACTAAACTTTCAAATTATTGTTTCTACCTCATCCATGTTAAATATATTCCATTATGCAAAAGGGTGGTTGTAAATAATTGAACATAATTTAATTTCTAGTTTTCAATGTTTTGAGGCGTAACAAGCCGTTTTAGCGCCAGAGTCATATTAAGAACGTGCCCTATAACTACCCATTTAAATAATTTCCCAAATCATTCATTTCGATGTCTTCCAGCTAATGATTGTTTCCTTTATGTCTGTGTGGTGAAAGACAAAGAAAAAATCGACTCATTACTGCGGAAATAAGTAGCCAATTTCCTGGTATAATGACATAATAGGATTAATCAAACGATTTGCTGTCTGAATGAAGCATTTACTAAAGCGTCGAAATTTAAATTTGCTAATTGCAGAAGACCAAAACCTGCAAGAATACCACAAATTATCTCCAAGAGGTTCGGAATGTAATTTGAAATATATTTCCGATATTCAAAAAGTCGATGTATCGTGATATGAATTGAGGTTGGCCGCAAACCGCGGATAAAAGCTTATCAAATTATAATCAGTCCCTTACTAAAAAATGATAATACAAAACTTTTCTTGGGAAACTCTTCACAGGAAACGAATTTGTCGTGGAAAATAAATGCCTCAGTTTAGTAACCACTCACTCAGTCATTTGAATAAACAAATGGCTCAAGAAAAAGTAGGAATCCTAAACTTTCATAATTTATTTTACACAGATATGTGTAATATCATGAACTTTCACAATATCACGGCCGCCTCCGTAGATTTTATTCTTTCATAACTTTTTGTTGATATTTATATTATATTATATTATTGAAAAAAATCACACCGAAATTTCTTTAGGAAATATCAAATTCATAAAAATGTGTAAAATTCGTGCAGAACAATGTCTAAATTTTCTCTTAAGTTAATTATTGTCTTATGAGCAAACATATCATAGATCGTAAATGGCAAGTCTAACGATATCTTCGCTCTTAATGTATCTACTCACGTTGCATATCCCTAACTCAATATTTGTTTCTACTTAGAAATAACTCATACAATGACTCTTATAAGTACTGTATATATTATACTATTTATTATACGTACTGACATAGAAATAATTCTGCTTGAAGTAGGATTTTCACAAGAGTTACTCTCGTGACCTGAGTGAATGCCAAGTGGAAAAAAATCTCTTAAGTCAATACTTTTCGCCTCTCTTTGAATGCATCAAATATATTTGATGCATTCAAAGACGTATATATACGTTTTTCATGTCTTACGAATGTAACTGTAAATGTTACGTGTCTTAGAGAATAAGGCTGTATTTGAATACTTTAATCTGACGCGAGTCAAATTGTAGCTTTGTTTGTTGTTTATACACAAAATAAAAAATGAACGAATGGCCCTCGACAGTAGTGCTATCGAATCAACCGCTCGTGCACGGCTCACGTGAATGCGCACTGAAACTGACTAGGTAGCATTTTTCACGTCCGCAGCATCCGAGATAATGAAAGAGGGCTTTTCAATTTGCAGCCGATCTTTCTCAACGCCTCCCGAGCACACTTATTGAAACAGTCTTCGGTTTCTTATTTATCCTCCTTCGGGAGTAAATAACTCCGGCTGTCGCCAGCAAGGGAGGTGTTCCTTTGGGAGGAGATACACCTGCAATCGCACCCTCTCCATCATCTCTACCCCACACCCTTCCGATCCCGATTCATTGATCATTTTCCCCTTCGCTCGTTCCTTTGGTAGCCTTAAAAAGAAACGGAGAATCACCGCGGGTTAGACAAGGGCGTGGAGGAAACCCTAATTCATTTTATTGCCACCCCTAAATCGATGGTGTATCGAAGGGCGGGAAATGTGAGGGAAATCATCTTCGAATGTTCTCTCATGCAGTTTATGCCTCACATAAAGAGATCTTCCTTTGTCCCGAAGCACTATCTGAGGTCGGCGGAAGTCGAACTATAAAAATCGAGATATATCGAAGCAAAAAGCCGAAAAGGGAGGCCGTGGAACCTTTTCGGAAGTGCTTCGGCAATTCATCAAAGGAACGCTCGGAGAGATATCTGAATTCCATCCTCACCCCCTTTCATGTCCTTTGAGTTCGTCTCTTTAACTTTCCCCATTTTTCTCTCTATCGTCCGATCACATAACGTCGATTAGCTGCACCATTTACGTAAGTTACATTCTCCCATTCCTATCTGTATTTTCGAAATTGTGGGTGTTTCGTCAAAAAAGTCGATCCTAAGCTTTCTTTCAGGACTATTCAGCTATAGTTATATAATTACTCTTCGTTCGTTTAGAAATTGTTGAGGCTATCAAGGCGGCCCAATCATGTAATTCACGCCCCTTAATGATCTATAGGCCGAGAATGTGTTGTGAAATTGTGTGTAAAGTTATACGAGCGACAGACTGATTTATGCTTCAGTTTAATGGCGATGTAGTGATTAGGGTTCCACAAAAATTGAATATATTTTAATTAAACATTAATGCAGTATGTTTTAAGTTTAAAACATTTTACTAGAACATGTACTACGTTTCATATTATTTAGAAATGCTTATAAAGTTGACGAATATACGTTAAACTTTCTCGTTTAGTTTATAACACTTTGATTTTTCTTTTCCATTTATCTTTACTAGATTTCATCTGATTTAATCAATAGATTCTTTAAAACAAGCTTTCTTACCGACGGGTTTCCTTAGCACTATTAACATTCTTCCACCTGTTATCAGAAAGTAGGTTCAGAGATTAGTTGGTGTTTCCACTGCAATATGACTCTTCGCCCTGGTGCGTAAAAGTTTTAATCTTCAATGTATATTCAACAATTGCTAGTTGCCATGGAAGTAATATTAGGAATCATAGTAATCATTAAATAAAGAGTTAAAAAATTTATATCTTCACCTTTATGGCGTTCCACTCAGTAACGTCTGAATCCGCCGATTATAAATATGTTATTAGCTTACGTCGTCTTAATGTACCGTGTTACTCCACAAGGCATGTCTTAATCACAGTGTAACAAGCTGGAATTCACAGTAGAATGCACCACAATTGTTAGTTTATATAACAACAATAACAACTCAGAGGGGATAAAGGATCAGTTCATAGATACTTTTGGAGTACCTGACGTCGGTGGATATTTATCGAATCAAATCATCAATTTATCCTCACTCAAAATTTAAAGAAAAAATTCACCAACATGGCACTAAGCCTCAAGGTTCATCCCGATCAATTTCTTCATATGATTCTTAACTGAGAAAGCGATGAATTCGTTCTAAATTTACATTTGTAAGATAGCACTATTCGTTTACAAATAGGAATAATAAGCCATTGGTTCCTAGAGACGAGCAAACATGCACAACAAATATACAACTCTCCTTTAGTCCATTCCTCTCCATCGATTCCATTCACCATTTCCCTTCAATTTTCCATTCCGCTCATTATCTTCAATAATGACAAGAATTATGGATAATGCATCTCGTTTAGTTTTTATTCGATTTCCCAATTGCTTATTTCCTAATGCCACGCAAATATTTTTATGCCGCTATCCGTCATCCTCGGATATTTCTTCTCGACGGGAATTTTTACTTCCCTTCGCATATCAATCATAATATTACCGTTTTTTGCTCC
The DNA here is from genome assembly GCA_000376725.2 of Ladona fulva. Lineage (NCBI taxonomy): Eukaryota > Metazoa > Arthropoda > Insecta > Odonata > Libellulidae > Ladona > Ladona fulva. Next base: position 1,372,454 of record KZ308252.1, on the reverse strand, counting down.
TTTTCGCTAGTCACGCATGGGAGAATCTCCTTCCTCCGCTATCCCATTGTGTGGCGCAACTATTTCCACTCCGTTCCCATAAAGTTTAGGCTTCGCATGTGGCGATTTTTCGATCTTTTTGTGGAAATCCGTCCGTTAACACATTTTTCCGCCGGAGCATTTTTAACGGCGAATGAGATCCTCTCATTTTTTGCCCAATACGAATTTGTCATGCGAAGTGACGCAGCTATATGCCCATTTCGAAATCGCTTTTTTGTTTGTTTTGGAATTATGTGATTTCCGGAAGATCCGAGAGAGGGGTTGAGGAGTATTTTCTCTTTTTCTCAAGCGTCTTGGGAGATTTTTTCATGCGGCGGTATTTAATCCTCGCACATCACAAATCTCCCCGCTCTCTTATGTACCTGTAAATATTTACATCGGCGGACATCTTGGGCTCCGATTCCACCTTTGCCATACCCCGATCCCTTTGAAACCTTCCGAAGCGCATAATCTTCCCTCCCCGCGGATGTGCAGTCGCTTTGACAACGGACGACACTCGGTCTTTTCTTCCGTCATCCCTTGATTTATTTAAATTGACCTCGTTACGATTTTTCATTGTTGAAGGGACTGCGCGATTCCCCCGCCCTCTCGCGTGAGAATTGCTGAAAGTTCGGTCTCGCAAGACGTCACCGGAGAATAAGGTCATTAGAATAGTCAGGGTGGCGTGGCAGACGGGGGCGAGCAGCCGTGAACTGAACGATTAATAATGTTCGTCCGTGTAAAGTGAAATAAAAATGGCTGCGGGTGGGGGAGTGAGAGAAATGGGAATAAGTGAGGATGGAATCGGAGAGAAGACTTTGGTCGGGGAATGAAAAACGAGCCGCGATGGTATTACTTGGTGTTGTGATTGGAGGAGACGGAAGTTGGTGAATGTTGAAATAGAGGAAAAGGAGGAAAATTGGATGGTTCGGAAAAAATGCGCAGAACTTAAGTGATGATTCAAATAATGATTCATTCCCAAGGAGAAACGGACATGTAAAAAGTCTGACGGAACTAGGACTTGAACCCGGGTCTCCTATTTACAGGTCGGTTGCTCTATCCACTGAGCTAAACCCTTTCCGTTATGATTAGTTCCGCAAACATCTTAATTTCCATCATTTTAAGGCCTTCACTCGGTGGAACAATAGCATAAGACATTAAAGATAAAAACTTTTCCTATATTTCACTCAATTTTTTTACAATACATACACACACTACTAGTGTTTGCAACTGAAGTTGATGTCAAAACGTCAAAACTGGCGGTGTATCTTGTAAAAAATCTTCAGATTTTGATTTTTTTGTCTTATGGTAGGTTAAAATTTATCGCATTGAGCAGTTGTTTCCAAATTCTCCCTATTCGTGAGACACACCTTATTTCGGAGAACTTTTACTCGTTTGTCTGACTCATGCCTGCCAATACCAGGAGAGATTCAGTCGATTAGTGAATAATGGCAACAACAATGGCAAAGAATTATTCATCAGTCAACAGTGAAACTTGCCTATGGTGGTTGATTTAATGATTAGAGTAACGTCTAAAAAGTTTCGGAAACCGATACAATACATATGTAAGGTATAACTGTTTATATTCCAAAAAGTTGTGAGCCGAAATTTTAATCGTATTTCCATGTTTCGTTCATTCTTAGGAATTGGGAAACTTAAGGAGTTGCTTATGGTCTACACTCAATATTAGATCTTTTTCTTGATCCAAGTTTTTGATAGCTGAAATAAGACCGCATACTAGTGTTCCCTGTTATAGTCAATCACACTTCCTTGAGTCGAGTTTAACAATATTTGATGGACAAGGAATCTCATACGCTTTCGAAACAATTCCGGATACTGCCTGAACGGTATGATATTATGAAAATTAAGTCGAAATCAGAAGTGTAAGAATCGAGATATATTAGGAAAGAAAAAAATATGGAAAGAAAGACTTATTGGGCATGTCGTGATTAATCACGATCCTTAAAGTGCCATTCTTTGCTTAGAACATTTACTCGGAGCGAATTCAATGAAAAGATTAATTGGAGGTTTAAAATATTGCAGAATCTATCGTTAGAAATTTTAAAATAACACTAACTGTTAGAAAAATCATCATCATTTTTTTCAAGGGGGAGTATTCCATGGCGCATGGAAAGGTGGCGAAAAGTGAAAATGTAAAAAAGTCATGCAAGACCGAACGCTTAAGAAACGATTACGAAACAGGATGATATTTGAGGAAATGCATAAACGGATTACACGATTAATCTGTAAGAGCAGGAAGGAACATTGATGATCATATGATCCCTCGTCGAGCATTAACAATTTCAACAAATGCATATTTCATGAGACTCCCTTGAGCAATGGGCATAATTAGACGGAATGCGGAGGATAAGCATGTGGCGGTGGTAGCCACTGGCGAAGGTGGATGGGAGAGTGGTCATCGTGGCGTGAAATAGGAAAGAAGAATTCCGACTCCAATAAACACCAGACAAAGTACTTCCAATGAGTATAATGACAGCTCCTCAGATTTCCGTCGCGACTGTTTAAATCCACAGTTCTTTTAGAACCTCTTACGAATTACCGCAAGACTTTTAAGGTTTTGGATTTACGACTTGAGTGTTTTCCTCGGAGACCAGACGGTTCAAGGCCGCCTTGCCGGACAGGTGTTGAAGATTTCGTACAATTTCGTGATCTCTGGACAAGATCAAATTGGCTCCGCTTCCGGTATAATTATTTTTCCGAAAGATTTTTGTCGCTGATTGCGGGGTGCCCCCTTTGAGTGAGGAAATGGCGCGTGTAACTATGACCGCACTAGTGGTGTTATTAGGCGGTGAACGACTTTTACTGTGACAGGCGGGAATTAACAACGGCGCTAATCCTCCACGTTCATCCCGTAAAACGAAAATTTGGCGAGACTGTTAAACAGTCATTATCTTGGTCTGATGGAGGCGAAGAACGAATGAGCGATCGCCGTAATCGCAGTAAATTCGCCTTCGAATTTTGCGCGGAATTATTGGTAAAAGGTTAATTTAACTCCTTCCAACCTTGAAAAGAATGATCCAGGGATAATGAAGTTTTTCACGGATCAATTTATGAAGTTAAGCTGCTTCAAGTATAAAGCATAGAAAGATTATTGAAATTTAAATCCTTAATGTTCATTATACGTCTATACAAATATACGTTTCTCCGCATATATATATGGGTTTTTTGTGAAACTTGAGAAAATATTGCATCGATATCTTAAGATATCTAGCGGCAAATGTGTCTTATTGATTGAAGCTCACACAAGAGTTGCTTTTACCAGGAAGCTTTATTTAATTTTACTAAGAAGGAATACCGTAAATTAGAAGGAAAACTAATACGTTTGAGTGTAGGAAAAGTCAAATTCTAAATGCCTGCATAATATACTGAAATAAGAGGAATGATAAAATTATTTATTATTAAAATATTTTTTGTAAAACATAATTACCATTATAGCCTGATCTATAATTTCATTACAATAATAGAATTTAACATTCAACCTTGGCAGCGCTCTATGAGATTAATTTGTTTGGGAGATTTCAAGGCCCGACAGTGAGTCGCGTATGCATTCACTCGGGAGCACAGTTGTCTTTGACAAATCAGAGACAGAGAAAGCAGCCGTTGTGACGGAAAAGTAAATTTGGAGACTTCGTCTGTAGTACGACTTAACTTTCAGAAGCAACTTACTACAGTGATCCAATCAATGGGAATAGGTATCTTCAACTATCGGATACGCTTAAAACTGCTTATATATGGCAGCGATTTTGTATGGTGTCTTTAATACTTTTTTTACAATATTCCTTTTAGCATAAGTGTGGAGTCCTTACATAATGTTATTAAAAACATCCTCAATCTATAAAGTGCTTCCAAGATTACCTGTAACTTTACTTTTACCACGTATAAAGAGTCAAAGGACTTGGAAGTAGTTGCACCTGTATAAAGAAAAGGATAGATATACTCTTTCGTTTCATTATTGAGGTACTTAAGTCGCTGAGACAAAATTAAATCCAGACGTAGGTACGTAAAAAAAAATTATGTTTGTACTTAAACGTGCAATACGTTTACATTAAGAACTTGTATAGAGAGATCCAAATTGACTCCATGGGAGTAACATGTATGCAAAGAAAGTAAAATTAGAGATGAGTAATTTGTTACTTGCGCTGACGCCATCGCCACGATTCATACTTGAAACCTATTCGATTTACGAGGCGCACTTTGCAGAATCATTCGCGGATAAATTTATGCTGTGGTCTTCTTGAAGGGACAGGCTACTCTGGCTATCGCATCGGGAATCACCCGCAGAGCAATTTTAGCGTCTGTTTACCTATATAAGAATTCATGGGCGTGTTTACCCTTACGGTCAGCCACGGCTACCATTGAGACCAAAGGCGAGTAAATCATTTTTCTGAACGCCTGCTTTCCCTCCAATCGCCCGATCATTTGTCAATTTTCCGATTAGTCATCCCTTTTGCAAGCACTTGATGGGGGCGTGTTTTGAAAAGGAAATCGCGAGACTGCGAAGTTATTTCAGTTATGGGAAGGGTCTACAGGACAGACATTGCTCGCGGATAACGTCCCTGAATTAATGACGTGCTAAATTGTTAGGCAAAAGCAGTGTTACTTTGATATATTGCATCTCGTTCGGATTAGTGATTTCTGCATCCTAGAATGACTGCAAGAGTTGAAAGTTTATCGTAGGATCAGAACCTGCCGCAGTTCAAAAACTAGATAAGCACGTCACAGTAAAGTTACAGAGAAACGGGAAAAATAAATAATGATGTGTTCGTTTACCTTACGATATTTCGCAACAAGTACTCTATCAATCTTCATAAAATCAAACCAACCTTAAACTGTTGTGAATGACGGTGCTTTATAGGGGAAGGAAGGAACCAACATATCTTTAAGTGCGAAACGCCCAGTGGCGTACATTGTGATCTAAACTAATAAATTGTCCGATCAACAATAAACGTTGAAAATATAAAGTATCTATCGTGGAAGAGGTATATCTTTATAAGCGTTTAAATTCAATTTTCTCCAAGTCTCAATATGTGGAGGTTTTCCCTCTAATGTGCTGTTTCTTACTATTTAAATACTTCAGATTGATATACTTTAAGTAAACTTTGGCAAAAAATACTTCAAAGTGTTGTTTACACATGGATATTGCAGTGGCAGAAGGCACCTATTTTAGATACACTTAGGCTCTTTTCTGGGAAGACGATAGTTAAAACAAAAAATTAATTCAAATTCATACGCAAGTTCAGCTCATACATACATAGAAGTCATCATTAACTTGGAAGAATATTAATACCAAAAACTAAGATTCGGTAACAAATATGAATTTGATAAACATAAATCAACTCTTTGTTATCGCAGCTCGAAAACTTCCCATTTTTCGAAGGCGTATTGATAAAAAACGAGTCTGATCGAGAAAGAAAGAGAGGAGGGAGTGATAGGGATCTGAGGTCACGGAGAGGAGGATGTTCAGGAGAACAATGAGAAAAGAAACCCGTTGTCGTGAGTGAGGCGCGGGGGTGTGGAGGCGTCGGTGGCTTAGGCGCGGTCCGATGCAGAGGCGTTGATTGGAGGGGTGCACACCGGAAGTGACGCCTTCGGAGCCGCTCCTCCCATCCCCATATGCCTCCTCTATCCATCTCTCCCCATGTCTCTCTTTGAACTTATCTTCTTATACCTCACGATTTGTCGACTTTTTCACGGTTCTCCTAAATTAATTGATCTGCATGCGGATGTACTGCAATCTTCGCTAGATAAGTTATCATTCACCCAAGGAATGAGATAAAATACTGATTTTCGACTTTTGAAAGTAATATGAATTATTTTTATAACTTTAAACAACTAGAAATTATTTATACCATTCATAATTATATTTATAATATCAAATATTAAAATATAGTATTACTTTTTATATTATATTGAGAGATACCGTGGGCATTTCCTTGAAATATCATTGATTAGTCATAAATAATGCATTGACGCAAAACAATTCTCTAGTCGGTTTGAATAACAGATTTTGTTATTATTAACCATTTTTCCATGCTTTGTTATCTTTTTTTGCCCTCTTATTTTATTTTCTTTCTCGTAAATGTTTCTATAACCATTCGATAATTATGTTTGACAAAATTAGATATCAGTGCGCATACCATCTTGGTGGGTAAGTATTTCTTATAATAAAATAAATTCAGAAAGGTTATTCATAGAGCAATATTGCTGCAATTGCGTTGAGTTTTTCCATGTATGCCATTCTCATTCAGTGAGAAAAGCAAAAGGGGACTATCTTACCTCTTATTTTGTCTATCAAGCCTCATTCCCTTTCCTATGCTTATGGTAGCTAATGGTGGGAGAACTGAAGCCCAACACGGTCCTCGGGCAGAATTTGTCGCAGAAAATTTTTATAGAGGGTTAAATACTATCATTGAAATGTTTTTCGATCTCCTTTTATGCTTTCACTGATGCTCGTTTCAGCCAGAACCGCAACATATATTTCGAGCCATTCTCAACGACACGGATAATATATTTAGCAGCTCTATCATGTCGTTAAAGTGGAAAAGTGAACCGGAAATCGGAGATTGCGCCGATTGGAGAGATAGGCGTCCGAAGGCGGTTTGTTTGGCTAAGGGCGATGGGTTTACCGTGTGATCCATCGCTCAGGATATGTTCGCCGATGAAATTGCCCTCAGAGACTAAAAGTCATGCATAAGATTTACGCCATAAACTTGAACATTTGCTCACGCATTTCCATTTTCTTTCAGAGCGCGCAGGTGCAGTGGAAAAGAGGACTTTTTATGGTAAGATTAATTACTTCCTTGGATAAATGGTATCTTTCCGTCTATTCTATTTAGTAGGATTTTTATATTTGAAATGAAACCGCGAAATGAATTCGCTCGCCTCTTCTGCAGAGGATGTAAGTTTTTTCTAGAAAACGGGTTTATGTTTTCCTATCCTTCAAAATTATAATTGCTAATTAAAGCCAATGGGCTAATAAAGTAACTCCGGTGGTAATTCTATGAACTTCGGTTAATGCATTTCAATGGATTTATTAAAATTATTTCGTTAGAAGGTAATGTTTTACTATGAATGATTAAATCTCTCTTGTTTACTTCTAGCAGACAGTGTTTCTTGTAGAATAATATAGTATAATAATAATGACCATCGATTTAAAATTTACATTAAAAGTAAGAGAAAATAACCATTCATGCTAATAGCTTGGTAATTCTACAAGTAATGCAGTGATATACTCGTAATTACGAGAGGCCTGCAGATTTTGAGGATTTGTAGGCATCCCTAAGGATTGAATCATCTTTTCAGCTCAAAAAGCAGACTTTTACCGAAATATTCAATCTTATCAGTTCTTTTTTTAATACAAATCATCCAAATAATGGAACATTTATCACCGGTCTCACTTTAATAGTATGACTAATCATTTATTATAATAACGTTCCAACGTTATATTAATGAAGCAATATTAATTAAGTTATATTTTGTTGACACTGATTCAAAAAACCTAAATAAGGAATGATAAATAGAGCAGCAGGTGTAAATCACACTTGTAACCAAAGTGATGCAGAATATTGTACGTTGAAACTTATTCTATATATTAATTAAAATACAAATATAGTAATAGCCCCACCCTCCACTCCTATTCGCTCTAGTTGCATATATATTTCTTGTTTTACTTGCTTTACTCACCTGATGATGAACTAACTCTGTTCGAAACCGGTCGTGAAAATAAATGCACTCCTGTGGAATTTTACATAGTGAATTTTATTTTCCCAGTGATGGAGTTCCACTTAGTTAAGGCTTCTTCTATAGATTATAATATAGTAATGATTTAAGAGAAATTTCTCGCATTAGAGCGGCAAAAAAATCCCATTTTAAAATGTTAAATAGGTCATAAAAATAAATATTTCATTTAGGAACACTCTAAGATTAGCAACATATGACTGCAATCAAACAGAAGATGAAAATTTTATTTTAAAGAAACATAAGCCAAGGAAAAGAAGAGTTATTGCATCCCTATCCTCCCAAAATTCCGATCCGGTTAGGTCATGTGCTTCTCAACAGTTGTCTCTTTCTCTGCATATCAAGTAACGTTGACAAAACCATATCATCTTAGCGTTCTCGATCACTTACTACGTTCTTATGTCCCGGAATTTAGTGGATTTTTCTATTCATCAGGCAATTCCAGTGTAATCAAACCGTAGCGAATAGGGCGAAAACGCCACTATTTCCAGTGGCTGGAATGCACATCTGACTTCAGCTGTAGCTGAACTGAGCTCATCCCACACGATTCCAATTTGCCTTCTGATCCAAGCGCGAGGTAATTTTTTCCAATTCCTCTCGTTCCCTGGGAGCATATTTAATTCGACCTCAATTATTAGTTTTTCGGTCGAATTTCGCTGTAAAGCAGCTCGCTTGTCCTTATAACCCCAAAAAACACTCATTTATTAAATGCCGCGATGAGGAGCGTCGTCAAGTTGAGTCCAAGATAAAGCTATTATTTCCTAGACAATTGCTTTTTGCGCAGTATGACAAATCGACGAGTGCATTTCATGAGAGCAAAAAGGGGAGGAATCTTTTCCACGAGAGAAACGGAGTCTTCGGAATGCCGCAACATATTCAGTTCCACTAGTATTACTGTGTTTACACGAATCTATAACGATGTTTCTTCCCTATTGGAAGAAAAGAAATTCTTTCTTACTGACGTAAGCAATACCCTTAACTTCAATTGAATATTACACTTTAGATATATGTATGTTTATTTACGCTCCCGAATTATTTATCAGACTCTCTCGAGTATGTAAATAAAGTCATCAGCGGAGGTATTTTCAATAAAAATACTTAATTTCAATTTTATCTTTATGACTTTTCTATATTTTTCCAACCAAGTGAGTAGTTTTAAATACTCATTCTTGTGCATGCATATACTATATTCTGCTGTTTTCTAATATATTTACGAATAGAATAAACCGAATATTCAAGCATTTTGTTATTACTGCAATAATTGATTGTTATCCGTAATTAATCCTTTCCTGAGTGGATTTCAAAATAAAAGGAATCCTCTAAGAATTATTTTCGTCTAATATTTTAAAAATTAGTTAAAAACATAAAATTTATATTTCTTTGCTATGGAATTCCAATTTACACTAGATTTTCTCGTAAATTGAAGCTTTAATTAACCAGTAAGCAATGAAAATGATATTATGAATAATAATATACCAAACAATTTCTGTTGAATTTTTGACGCACGCACGCAGTATGCTTTCCATTGTTCGGATTGCGTATTTACCGGGGCCTGTTCAAATTTGTATGCTTCCATTTGCACGCAATTATTCATGATTTAAGACAATCCGGCTGGTGTAAATATGCAACATATTTAGCACGTATCGTCAAATTCTGCATATTTATTGAACATTTCTGCGTTCAAAATCTTAAAAACTACTTAACACGTAATCTCCTGTCGGTTGATACGATTAGAACACGATTGTTCAAAAACGAAGGTGGTTGAAACTGTTTTCATGTTCCTCTATCTAAATTTCTTAATATATGACAACTATATGCTGGTTGTTTATATTTTATTTTTTTCTTGTATTGAGAACATTCCTGGGATTTTATCACCAGGAATATTTAAGTTCCAAAAATACCTGGATGTTGAGTTAGAAGTCTTTATTGTCTGAAGATAGTGTGTGGTGTATGTCGAGCAACTCCAGTAAATTAGAATCAAGAATAATTAATATCTTTATTTTGGCTATAATGAGACTGAGCCAACGTACTTGGTGCATGTCGAATAATTTCGATTAATGATAATTAACTTTCATTTCGGCTTAATTGGGGCCGATTAGCCTGCTTTACCATTTGACCCATCGTTAATGAGATTTGATCACGATGGACTTAAGTAAAAAAGAGCTACAAGGGCTATGGGAAACCTAAAAAACATGAGAGCTACGAAAAACATAAGGGATGCGTTAAAAACAGTATTCGCACCAGGAAAATACCGCCTACATAAACGCAGAAAGAGAAATGCAGACGACTCTGAAGAGCGATGGATAGGGAATGGTGTCTTGTCGGCGCCGGTCGACCCGACCTCTTCCCAATCGCTTGTCCTTCCACTCACACACCCATAAGGTCGCGACCTCCACCGCCCACGCAATATCGCCAACGCCTTTCTTCACCCCACTCTCACTCACTTCACACCCTTCGTAAGCCGCGTAACCCAGAGATCGTCGACCTAACACCGTTAACTAGATCCCGTTCTCACCCTCATCCTCCACGTGACTCCTTTTAGTGCGTGACACGGTCCCGATTCACCGGCGGATTAATCTCTTCCATTGGATGTGCGCTGATTTTTGCGGACAGATTAAATCATCGCTCGGTTCACCTGGCGCTTGTTTGCATTGTGCATATTTCATCGGTGGATCGGTGGGGTCGATCTACGCTGTTACCGCAGCGAAGGGACTGCCCTTTAAATAATTGACGAGGCGCTCTTCTTTGGCGTGTCTCTGGGTGAACTCGTTTCCCGAGGTGTTCGGATAAATGAAGGAATGTCTCTCTCCAATTACAATGCAGTTGCCGGCAATCGTGCCTCCCTTATTTATACGCGATTCTCCACGCAAATGACGCATGAAAGATATAAGACATGGTGGAAGGTATATATTATACCAGTCGCCTTTGCGTATATATTAAGCAATACATTTATTCAATAACAAAACTTGGATAAATAAATGGAACGTGGATCTCCGTTTCGTTACAGACATATTTTTACCTTGTGGAATCAAACTAATAATATTGTTCCTGCAAAATCAGACGAGATTCCATAAGTATGAAACTTTCATTGTGATTTTTATTTTTTGTTATCGTTGATATTCGTAGTTCTTCATTCAAAATTGGGAAAAAATTGATGAGATTGTATCGGTTTCTCGTAAAATTTACCAAGTAAGTTTAGTATATTTTTACGTTGCTATCAATAAAGTTAAGGATGCTACAACAGAGGCACCGACGCTTAAAACATTCTAGAGTATATTAATACTGTAAGCTGATTCGGCAACAGTGAGTGCCGCCTCAGTATTACCAGGAAATGTAAGAAATACCGGGTAAATTTCGAAATAAATTACAAATAAATTAAAATAGTCTCGCACTTTATAAAATAAACTTGTGATTTATTTCTGGGTTACAGTAGTATTATTGTTAAAAGTGTTTCGACTGCTTTGGTCATTTCGCACGTAGGCCCCCTCCGGGAATCGAACAGAAGTCGAACACGTTGCCCACTTGGCTATCGGGAACCCCTTCTGGGATGTAACAGGGGTTTTCCTGAGGTTGCTTCATGTGGATTTCTAAATATGTTTAGTCTGCAAACCTACCAACGCCAAAGTACCAGTATATAGTCTATGTCTATGTTTGTACCCTGCAAGCCGCCTTTCGGCGTGTGGCAGGGGGTACATGCACCATGACTTTATTTTCTTAATCGATTATTTTCGCGTACCGTTCGCGGAAAAAATGAGTTCTTGAATCTATTTGTTCTGGCATCTTTTTCTCTGATCTTTCTCGCATTATCGGAACGGTCTGTGTAGCATGGTGAACGCATTATATCTGCTATATCATCTCTAAACGTGCTTCCTCTGAATTTATCCAGTAAATTGATCCTTTGTTGAAATCTTCTAACTTCCAAAGATTTCCATTTTGCGTCCTGTAGGATTTGAGTGACGCTCACTGATTTATAGTCTCAGTTCACCAGAATTATCCTGGTTAAGTAATGGCTTATGTATTTTGGCTCACTATTACTGATTATGTCTCTCATTTTATCTGTCCAAAATATAGATGTTTTTGCAGGCGTTGAAAACAAGTAGATGAAAATCAAGAAAGTATGACCGAATATTTTTGTTATGTGTATTATACTTATTGATTATAACTTAATATATAATTAGTAGCAATTTAGATATGAATTCAAATTGCAAATAAAAATGCTGAAAATTTAGACATAATTTATTCACGTTTGTTGCAAGATTCTGAATCAAAATTTGAATTTCAAAATAAAATTCGAAAGTAAATTCTAAGACCGTAAGGTTATCAAAATCATTACAAAAATCTTCCTTTTTTTCGTTATTTATGGTGGAATTACATAAGCAGCAGAAACAGCTCGGCTTCCAACATCATACGCCTATGTCTCAAGACCTGGAAGAGTGAGTTTACATTTTCCTCATTTATTATTCTAAGAAACTAATTCCTTGGTGAAGTACTGCACTGAAACTTAAGTAGAAGAACTCATAGCTTGAACAGGAGAATCTTCGCGATAGATTGGTTATTTTCTGTTACAATTTAGCGCTGGGTTTGTAAATAGTTATTTTTCAAGATGGAAAAATTGTTGAGAGGAGAATAAGACTCAGGTCATTCGGAAAATAATAAAATTTCTTACCATCAGGTGTCAAGATTGTTGCGGCACTATCTTGTTTAGTAACTCAAGAGCTTTTACACGTACCAATATACAGAGATTTTTGATCAGATATATGAACTTCGGTTTCGCGGACTGTATAATAAAGTATTTTCTGTCGAAATCATGTTTTCTTGAATCCTTTTCCGTATTTTTATTTTTCGTGAATCGAGAAGTTTTCATATGTGTAGTGTATAGCTTTTCTTCAGGTTTTCCTGATTTGTTTTCTTATTCATCATGAATCAACAACAGCAAATTCTATATTATGTTCTTCTATGTAGTGTATACGAAAGCTAAGTTGCTCTTTTATTAGTTCAAAATCTGAAAATACCTTTTGTTGCCTGTTTTAAAGATTTTCCTCACCGTTTGCGCGAGTGAAATATTTCCGTTAATCATTTTCAAATGTCTGAACGATTTCTTTCTGCGATTTCCCTTTCAGAACCCGATGCAGTAGATCGATAAAAGAGGCTTATTTACTCACGTTTACGTATCCACCCTGCAAGCCACCGGGCACGGTGACACTTGTATCCAATCCAATGCTTAGCTTCTCCAATGCTCTCCGGAAAAAACATAATTAAATATATATTTTAAGCAATTACATTCTTGTAACTCTTTGTCGATTACTCTCGCTCGTTATTTATAGTAATTTCAGTGTCACATAATTATTCAAAAGTTTTGGATATTTCTATTACATTCCCCAGGTATAGATACCTACAAAATATACGTATATTTTATAATATATTCGATCGAACCGAAAAAACCCAACGTTATTATCGTTCAAAAAGAAACACTTCCGCAATATGTTGTCCGAGCTAAACCATGTAACAGTACCGTAAGGTTAGGGGTAAGCGAAGGTTAGTAGTAGTAGTTTATTAATAAGAAATTCACAATTATATTCAGATAATACATTGAAAGTGAACTAACGTCTCGTCAAATACAAAATGGTTATAAAACGATACATATTTACATCCAGTCCGCATGATTATCTATACATCAATATCACATTATTATTTCGTATTATATATTCTATATTTCAAAATACATATAAATACACTTTTTACTTTACATTAAGTTTNATATCTCATTCCTCTCACATAATTGTACAACATTGTAGGATTCTTATTATACAAAGCACTACCTTATTGGCAATATAACGACAGTACATTAACTACAACATTGTTAGAGAAGGGAGATATATTTAAAAATTTGCATTTTTCATGCAGGAGTTTTCTTCAATTTTCCGGTAAAACGTTTAGAATTCTCATTAAACCTTACCCTGACTTCAACAGGTAAATTGTTAAAAATTTTAATTCCCATAAACATGGGGCAATGCTCATATAATTTTAACCTATATATTGGATAATTTAACAATTATTTGTTATGATAATGGTTTGGTATGTATTTGGTTCTTATAAAGTTCTTGTGCACATATATTGAATTATTTGCTGTTATATTAAGTTTCTTTCTTTCACCATTTCCACATTTTAAATTTATTAAACTCGTTTTAGTAATGTTCAGTTTCATACCATTCACATTGAACCACTTTACCACTTTCACTTTGATTATGTTGTCTGTCAAATTTAAAACCACATCTGCAACTGTTTGTTCTTTTAGCGCTATGGTTGTGTCACCAGCGTATTGTAATACATCTGCATTAAAATTGAAACTAAGGTCATTTATGTATATTATAAATAATAAGGCTCTATTACAGATCCTTGAGGTACATCCCTTTCTATATCTGGCAGTTCTGAGAAATTGCACATGTTGTTGTATATACTCATAATTTCTCTTTTTCGTTTACTTGAAATAATGATTCCTTGTGTTATCCAGTTGATTTGGCAATGCCTTTGTTCCTGTTTAAATAGTCTACGTGGAAAAGCTTGATTGAATCTGCCAAGGAAATAGTTAAAAATGTGTTGTAATTTTTATCAATTGTTCTCACTATACAAATATCCCAGCAATCCTTGCTCATACTTCTTTGAAAATTGTTCCGTTGTTGAAAGTTCGAGTATAATGCTTAACAATATCTCTGTCTCTGGGTTTTAAGGAGTCAGGAAAGGAAATAAACAGTGTTCGATGATCTGATAAACAAGGCTCCATGAAAAATAATTCTTGGTTTTCATATGCTACATTAGTTAAAATGTTATTTATACATATATTACTAAATGGAGTCACTCTATGTTCAATAAAATTGAGCTTATACCCGTACGATTCAGCTAGATTTACAAATTTATTTGATGTATTATATTTTGTTACTTCGTTATTTAGAATTTCCTCGTCATAGTCGTTTCCTGAGTTATAAAGTATCTCAACATTGCAATTAGTTATATTTAGCTCTGCGTAAGGAAAGTGTAAGTGAATTGCGACTATATTATGTGGAAGTAGCGTAACCGGAGAGCGAGATGAATTTGTTTCTCAATTGCGTCGGCCCCTTTAATCCATGGTACTCCCAAAAGGTCGCGATGGGATCGCGCCGCCTCCGACCCGTCTGCGGATGGCGCCCAACTCCCTTTCGACGGCGACATATCGGGTGGCCGCCCATTGTCTTGCGATGGTCGCGCGTGGGCCGCAGCGCCAACGGTAGGCGAAGAGTACAAGGCGAATTCGGTGCCCCCAAATCCTCGCTCTAACAGACTCCCTAAACTCAATTCACGCCATCCTCTCCTTTGTTCTTTCGACTTCGACGCTCCGATCGCTCATCGTGAAATCACTGTTGCCACGCACCTTACCTTAGTATCTTCTAAGGAGTCTGTTAAATACTTGATGGTATGGCTCTACAAAGACATTTACTGATATGATGTGTGCGTTAGAGAAACGGTGAAATTTATTTTGAAGGTCCTAGTCTTCCAACAAGTGGAATGCACACAGCAATAGGTGTTTGCAAGGCAGTTAGGTGGGCATTAGCAAGTGTATTTTGCTTTTCTTTATTTCTCAAGGAGTTTAGTTCCAAATAATTAAGGCCTCCAAGAGTACCATTGACATTCGTCTATAAAATGCGCAAATTACTAATTTTGTCAATCGTACTGACGGAAATGAAATAGAAGGTACTCTAATTTAATTTAATTCCTGTATATGCTCATAAAAATAACTGCTTTTGTGCTCCTTCTTCGATGTGTCATTAGAGTCTCTAAGTTATATAAATGAATAGTTTATTTTATATGCAGACATTTCAGGCACATTTAGGAATCAAGCAAGAAAATTCGTTATTTCGCTATATAAATATCATATTCAAAATATTAATCGTAAAATAATCGAATTTTTAATATGTTTCTTCATATTTTTAAAGCTATGCCATAATTGTACCACATGACGTCACTGAAATATATGCAATTCGTACACTTTTAATTATCATTCTCTAGAGCATAAGGAGGACAATAAATAACATCTATGCGAATCCGTCGCCATTAGTATACGCGTTTACTTACTCCAAAAATAAATATAATTTCAACTGTTACAGATTACGATTTAAGCGGTTATACTTATGATAGGTAAATCAATTTTTAAATATACCACATTCAGGGTGTTAAGGAATATTAACGTATTTTACTGATAGTGTTCCACAGCACGCAATGGAAATAAAGAATCCGAGTTTCGTGCATGTGATATACTCGTACTTTGATACGGGCAGAATAATTAACAAGTTCAATACTACTCTTTTTCGGATGCATGACGTATTTGAAATGCTGATTAGTGATTATCATTTTCCAAAAGTGCTCAAGTGGTTTCGTAACTTATGCAAGATTATCTTGTTTCATTCAGATACAACGCTCCTCCCAGGTTTTAATTTAGAATCTCTTTTACAAAGAGAAGATGTCTTGGGCTTTCAGAAGTTGAAGCAAGTTTACCATTTAATTATTTCGAAATTATACATTCGGAAGAGCACTAAATTTCACTTAGAGGCATTAATGTCTCTCATGATTAATATAAAATCAGTAAAATAACAACAGTCAACATCGGCTAGATCAAATCAATTCGACATTTATATATAGTCGTTATAAGACTTTTCGATAAAGCACGAATTTAAATTTCACTTAGAGGTATTACTGTCTCTCATGATTAATATAAAATCAGTAAAATAACAACAGTCAACATCGGCTAGATCAAATCAATTCGACATTTATATATAGTTGTTATAAGACTTTTCGATAAAGCACGAATTGAAAGTTTAACATTTATCGACAAATAAATCTCATTGTATTTGAAACGCACTAAAATTTCAAATCGGAGCAATTCTTTCAAGGGGGATTACTCATCGCCTTGTACAGTTTTACCCCTACAAAGCGGGGAAAAGTAATTTTCATAGAAATTACCGCACAATACATGCCCGCCGAGTCCAAAGCGATAATCTTCGGGAAGTCTTCCACCGTGAAACTCCTCCAGACTTTCTTCTCCCCGTTGAAAAAGCCCAAATTTTCCAGATGCGACGCGAAACTTCCCGACGAGATTTTCTTTCGTGAATGGGCAAATATTCATCGCCCTCCTGGATTAATGCAATTGCTTAGGGAGCGCTTCCTATTCTATTTTTCTCCTTCGACGGTAATCACCGCATATTTTTCCCACTCGGGCGCTTTCGTATCCCTCCCGAAATTCCCTTTTCCTCCGTGGAGAGGAATTAAGAATGGAAGAGAGGACATGGGAACACTTTGGGAGGAAACTCAAAGTCACTTCGGGATGGAGAGAGAGAAATGTATGTGCCGGGCAAATAATTGGGGTAATTTATAGGAAGGGGGAGGAGGAGGTCAGGAGGATGAGTGACAGGAACCACAATTACAATGCATTGCTCGAGAGAATGGCCGAAGTGATTGGCCAGAATCTTCCGTCTGAGAGAATGGATGGAGGAAAAGGATTGGGGAGCCATAAAGGAGCGCTCTCAAACCTTTTTTAGTTCAACGCTCCTTGTCTTTGGGTACGCTTCAGGTGCCTCTGTCTTCTACTCTAGAGGACTAATACTTCAACGGAGAAATCAAGCATTGTATGTTTTCCTCGCAAAAGACCGGGGAAATAACTGATGAGAAGGTTTTTTCGAATTCGTACATTATATCTGTGTTTTTTTTAGCCTCCAAAACAAGAAGGGACTTAAAAACTATTCTCTGTGGTAATATTTGTGGAGACGGTAGATGCCACTGCTTTACTGACCTTGTATTTTACGGTTTTAGTTTGAGGAAACTAGATTTTCAGCTTATCATATCAGATAAAACAAAATATCATACAACACAATCTGATTACAAAGAATAATTTTACTCCATATTGCTTTTTTAGCGTTATTGACGATCATATTGTGCCTTAACGATATACCTATGTGGTTCTTCTTATTATACCTGAAATTTTTCGGATCGGATATTATCAAATCGAACTTATAAACCCCATTTCTATGATCATACCTTGATACTTCTGAGAGAAATGATTTTTCATCTTTAATTTTTATCGGGTATCGTCATTTTAGAGTTCAGTTAAGTTATTCGAAAAATTTAACTCACTACTCGCGGCCGAAATCCTTTCTGTGAGACCTCACGTTCGTCAACGATGGCAATATTGATAAATGAGAACGCGATAGAAATTTCTGCGGACAATCAGCGAAATTCCCGCAAGTTGAACGCCCGCGGAGGAACCGGAAAAAGAGAATAAGTCCACCGGGCGAACATCTTCCTAGTTTCGGTAGTGCGACCGTCAGCCGCCAGGTGCGCCACATATTTCACGATAAGAAACACTGAAAAATTACTCGGAGAAAGCATTGAAAAGAAGAAGGCAAGGTGTTTGGCGGGGCTGAGGCAGGTGAAGGCTAATGGGGGCTTCCGTACAACAGAGTTCTTACGCGAGCGTTTAAGTGGTCGGATAAGTTGTTCGGAAAATTGAGTGGAAAGGGGGCGTTAGGGTGGTAAAAGGGATGTCTAAAGGGTTAGTTGGCTGCGAAAGAATTCGAAGGGAAGATTGGCGGCGCCCCCCGAGAAGAAAGGGTTCAAATTGAAGGGAATGCCGTGGTGGGAATTATAGAGGGAGGGGTGGAACGGGGGCGGGGAAACTGTTATTTTTTGGAAGGGATGAAATAAAAGACGTGGGTGAGGAGGTTGGTTTTGCAGAGACGAAATGAAAAAGAGCGGCCTTCGGAAATGGTCTGTGGTGTGGGAGGAAAAAAGTTGAAGGCTAGGGGGCGAAGTGACTCCCATCTTGGAGAATTTGGAAGGCAGGTGCGTTTCCGATGAGACGCCGAAGTGAGGCGGACAAGTCTATACAGTGAGTCACACCCATTGACAGTGCTTTGTGATAAAATGTAAAAGTATTTCGGGATAGGACGTTTAAAAGCTTTCGGGCCTTTGACGCGACACTTGAATGCCCTATCCGTTTCCGCTTCCTTTTCAACGAAAGGGACCTTCGGCTACAACGAAAGTCTTAACTACGTCCGTTACGCATTCGATATTATGTCGGAGGGATTCGTTTTGGAGTGTATTTTATGATGCTGAGAATTTCTTATGCCGATCCAGTTGAAAGGTATTCATTTCCTTCCATTGCGGCCGTTATCGTAAGGATTTTTTCCGAGTAGTAGCCAAATTTGCATTTCCATAATGCATAGATAAATGCCGTTTGACGTTGAATTTTCTTGGTAATATATATTTTTCAACAAAAAATCCTGAATGAAGTTTAATTATGATTTCCCTAGCAAGGGAGTTCTAAGGATAATTGTTTGAATTGAAGGAAGACCTATGAACAGAAATATCGTCCAATTTATATGTGCGTATTGCTCGTTAGACAATTCAATGTTTACCAATGCCAAATAGCATTTAGAGGCCAAGTTTCTGGGCATAAATCGTTTCTTTCCCCTAAATATCAATACATTTAAATCATTCTTCGGTCGTTTAAGAAAACCCGGTATACCATATCAAATGCAAGAAATATGGAATTACGTATGATATAGTAATAGTATGGAATCATGACTTTTTATAGTTGTTCCCTGATGATAGCTATTAATCGGTCGCCAATAAGTAACAAAATCTACTTCCATGTATTTCTAACTTCAGCATAGTTATTTGAACCATTAATGTCATGGAACTTCAAATATTCACGGTTTTTTCCATTGATTTAAAAAATATGGAATGTTTATCATATTAATTACGAAAAATTAACGATTACCATTCAAATATTCTAACTTTATTACTAACTAATATTCTAACTTGAATTAATTAATATTGATGAAAAGAAATATTTTATTCGATGCACTAAATAGACACGTAAACGAAAATTGAGTAAATGTAAATTATTAACTTGAGCTCTGAAAAGTTTAACAGTAGATAAAAATAGAGAAATCAAAGCTTTAGTTTCGAACAATAATAGTTTATGGATACAAAATGTATGCAGTGAAATCATTAATATCCCAGCAATTTGAGGCGGCTAAATTAGTTTCGATCAGATAGAGTTCCATTTAGAAGAAGCTGCTCCAGAAATCTTTCCCTGATCCTTATGAAATGTTTGTCATAGACCCTCTACTCTGTGAGTTTAGGAGAGTAATAATAATTAAATAATTTATTATCATAATAAGGAATATGCAATCCAATTATCGAGAAATTAAATTTCCGTAAAGTGTTAACTTTCATACCAGGATATGTAATAATATTGTAGTATTCGTGGAAGCCAAAGAGACACTTCTGCGATCGGCCGCGTTTATCTTTCAGCGCTTCAATCAGGAGATGGATGGAGGGGGATATAAAGATCGCTGGAGCAGAGACACAAAAGATGGGAAATTGGAATCCGGAGGAGTGGATGGGGAGGGTCATATTGTAACAAGGCCACGGATGAGCAGGCGATAAAAAATAAAAAAGCGCGCGCCCCTCCATCCCTTGCAAGTGTTTTCGAGTCGTCAGGAT
Organism: Ladona fulva; assembly: GCA_000376725.2. NCBI lineage: Eukaryota > Metazoa > Arthropoda > Insecta > Odonata > Libellulidae > Ladona > Ladona fulva. The sequence goes on along the minus strand of KZ308252.1, from coordinate 1,352,141 downwards.
GCCGAAGTGTCCCGCGCCACTTAATGCCGACACCGAAAATTGAAACCCAACTCCCACGCCCATTTTTCCTGCTCCCTGGCGTCTTCAGTAAACCTATCACCCGCAAAATACTTCTCCTCTGCTTCTTTCCCTTCTACACGAATTTCCATCACCCATCCTTTTCTTCCTCTCCCTTTAATCTCTTCCCTCACTTACTCCTCCTAATCTTCGACCTCTGCTTTTCCCCTCTGTCCCTCTTTTATTCCCTGTCCCTTTTTCCACTTAAACCAATCCGATACTCCCACGCCAATATTTGCTTCGAAGGGTTCATCCAATCCAAACAATACCCTCTTCTCTTTTTGCCGATGTCTTTATTCCGTAAGGGGAATAAAATTTAAGGAAATGCTTGGTGAATTTTATCTGTTGAGAACAGGGAAGCTGATTACGTTAAGTTACTGAAAATTGGTTCGATTCAATGGAAGATATTGTTTCCTAATATTCTGCACTGCTAATTTAAGAACTTGTAACCTCTTTTTGTTGACTTTCCTGTAGAACGGTCAAAAATATCTGCCATGATCTGGTATGACACCATTTTATGGATAATTCCTTATTTTTTTCAGTTTTAGATCAACACGTCAGACATTTAAACTTAAGCATACTAAATATTGCCTTTAAACAGAGTAAGCTAATTAGGTAAATTAAGAACAGTTATGCTAACAAATTAGCTGAAATTATGATCTAAAATATGATAAACAATATTAATAGATATTTTCAGCACCTCATGGGGCGATGGATGTTGGGAGAGGTAGGTTTCCATTCACAAAAGGCGCATAGCTTGAAAGGACTTTGGTTTTCTTCCAGTAGTAAACCACCCTTTAAAAAAATAAGAAAATAATATTTTGTTTCCCTTCTGTTACTCGTTACAACTATCAAAAAAGTTCCGTTTACGTTCTCCGATACCTCAGCTCAAATTTATCTCGCTCACTTTATTTGGCTACGTACACAGTAACGTTACGTACCTATTTCGTTATATACCACAGAACATTTTCCAGCTCTGGTTTGGACCGAATGTGAATAGAAAGGAGCGTAAGGAGGGATTGGGTATAGTAAAGAGAAGAGAAGGAGAATCGGATAAGAAATGGAGAGAGGGATGGATAATGGGAAAGGGGTGGGGTGTCTCCCGCGAGATGGAGGGAGTGCGCTGCGGGATTGTTTCGTGGGAGTCCGTGTGTTTTATTGGGTGTGGGCGATTGGGGCCACCAAGAAAGAGGGTTGAAATGGGGTTGAAAGGGGTTTCGGCGTCTTGATGGTGCCTATCGATCCGGATTCGGTCGGCAGCCCATTCCCTCCTCACCAATCCCTCCCCCTCCCTCCCGATTCCTCCCTCTTCCCTCCCACTCTCTCCTCCGGCGACCGAACCTTTCCGCACTCCTCTTTATTTCCATTAAATTTTTGATCGCGACCCAAACATATAAATGAAAGCAATTCGCTCCAGGCAACGGTGATCGAACGAAACTATTTCCACGAAACCCAAGCTTGTTCTAGAAAGGAGGAGTTATGTCAAATTAAAAACATACGTAAGGGTTCGTATTATTTTTAATGATCAGTATAAATCTGGCTTCAAAGAGAACAGCGGGCGGCTATACAGCGCAGAATATTGATAATAATTACGTATAGGTGATAGTCGAGTGTAGGAAGATATCATTAAGTTAAATCCATTACTTATGATTTTCGCTAAAATCATACATAATGATAAATAAAAACCGATAATAGAGAAAAAAAGATGTTATACCTTGGAAAATGGGTAAAGTTATACCTTCTTTATAAAGTTTTTCAAACTGAAAAATTAAGAGGTTTGGAAATTAATTCTTAGCATCCATAATTGTTTAATTTATCCAGAGGCTATATTATATTTTTAAGATCGTTTTATTTAAATTATATTTTAAAGATCGTATTTTATTTACAGTCTTTTAGCTGTTAGAATAAATGCTTAGAAACTGTTTTGATACGTTTATTATATGAAAGTTTTTCTACTTCATGTGTTGATATGATATATACATTTTCATAGCAGTAAATTTATAGAGTGGATAAAGATTTTTAACATAAACATTATCAGTTCAATTTATTTTATAATCTTATTTGTAGGTATTTTATGTAAGTGATGAAGAAATAAAGTTCGATAAGTTAAACTAAAAAATTAGTAAAGTATTGATAATATAAGTATTGTAAATATTAGTTAGCATGGTAAAGCATGGGAAAAGACAGCGTGTACAGTATTGGCACAGCATATAGAGTAGTTAGTGAAAATTGTAAATTGTGTAAGTTATTGATTTGATGATGGTGGAATATAAAAGCTGCTCGATTTTTCAGTCTTGGAACGAAACTATACCACACTTGAGGGCGACATCTTCGGTTACCCATTTCGAAGTAATTTGGAGCGGAGTACATTCCCCTCTCGCCATCCCTCATGCGATCCTTCTCTCGCCATAATCTTAAACCCTTCCTTTCTCGGGAGGCTGCTCTTCTTCGAAGACGCGGAGGGAGGAAGAGTTAAGGAAACCCGACCGCACGGGGGTGATGTATGTGTGGCGTATCGCCGCCCGGGGGAGGATCGAAGGGGCGGAGGTGATGGACTGAATGAGATCGCAGAGGGGGTGGCGGTAGTCCCCCGAGGGGTGGCCCCGAAAGAAGAGTTCCTCGTGAGGAAGGAAATGGCGTAGGGGACAGAGGGGTGATCTTGGGCCGAGTGCTTCTTCGCCACGCCCTTCACAACTTCTTGCTCTCAATGGAGAACTTCTCCGGGGAGAGAGAAAGGTGTTTTGCTCCGCGCGCTTGATGAACTATTCGTCGAATGAATTGTTAGCATAGCCAGATGTACCAGATACCCGCGCGCGCTATAAAGGCATCGTTCGCCGCGACTGTTCGGGGAGCGCAATCAAAAATTAATTTGGTCCGCTCGGCTCGTTTATTTTTATTCGTTTTTTAATAAGACAACGCGGCGTCGGTCATCCCGTCGATAGGGACACCGATGCATCATAGTCTCGTTTAAATTCTTCGGGTATCATAAATCATTGGGCGATGATAAAATTTTCTTTCATATGGAGATAGCCTTAGCCGGCTATTCTGCATCTTTTGTTGGAATCTTCGTGTTCTCGGAAGGCTTCGTTTTAGGACCACCAACTCGTGTATTCCTTTGGAAGTTTGGGTGTGTTCGTGTAGCGCATATTAATACTGAGTAACAGTTCTCCGTTTTAAAGTTTCCGAGTGGAGTTTTCCGTTCAATGGGCTGCTTTGATGCATTGACTAAACATATTATACTTGAAGTCAGATAGCGACATGAAAATATACGCGATTTGGATTCCGAGTAATTATTCAAGTAATCATCAGTAAATATTCAAGTTCGCGCGTTATGACGGGTTCCATGAAGTAATTTCATTCATCACGATCTCAGGTGTTTATTTATTGACTAACTTTAAATACTAATGACAACTTTACCTAGGAGATTTTTAGCAAAAATCGGCAACCTTTCTCACACTATTTGGAATAATCGGTGCCGCGTTGAGTTATACAGTTTGGAGTTAAATAAAAGTATTATATTTTGAGGAGAAGTCCTCCTACATCTAGTGGGTTGAACAGCTTCTACGGTGTATTATCATATTCTCATACTCTCTGATATTATAACGGTTAGCTTAAACTATTTACATAAATTTCAGACCGTAAATATAACTGAATTTTGTGATTTGTCTCCAGGGGCGTAGGCAGGATATGGGGGTATAGAGCCATAGAGTAAAAATTCCATTGCCTACAATTCAGCGTCAGGAATTATTCCTCCCAAAATATGATGAAAATAGAAACATATTTATTTTAAGATGTATACCCTACGAATATTCAGCGGTGTTTGTACGACATAATTCCGAGAGACCATCCTCTCGTATGCTTTCGTTTATTGTTGGCTCCTCAACAAATGAATTCTCAAGTTAAATCTCCAAAACCATCCTCTTGGCTGCACCTCTGCTTCTCTCACTTCTAAGTATTATATTTCGAGGAGAAGTCTAAACCTAGTGGGTCGAATTAGCTACCACAGTGTACCATATAGTCTTTTATATCACAACAATTCACCTAAACTCGTTATTTAAATAACATATTGTAAACAATACTGAATTCTTTACTTGTCTCACTTCTTACGGAAGGTTTTTGACCAAATTTGATTTTTTAAATCTTTTATTTCTGAGATTTAATATGGGAAATTCTACAAAAAAGAAGAGAAATAGCTCATAGACCGCGCAGAATAAGTTACAGGACCGATAATTGTATACCTTTGATCTTATAAGCAATTATTCGATTTAATTCTCCAGTGCGTTTTCTCCTCCATTGCTTTATTTATAAATAAAGCCAAATATTTCAGTTTCGAGTAAAGTACGTTAAAGAGAAATAGATAAATCCCTTTCATTAGCTACCCTTGGTTACGTTACACTACAAGACGCAACGATGTAACGATTATGCGAAAATTCCTCCACCTCCTGTAAATCCAATTCCTAATTCAAACACCCTGTTGAGATGACAGGAACACCACCGCCGTTTTTTTCCTTCGCGTTCGTATCTAGCGGAGCGAAGGCGCTATCGATTGGTGTGCAACTTCCCTTTCGGCGCTACTCATAAATAAAAGCTACAATACGTAATAGAGGAGGCGAGGGGACAAAATGGCGTAGTAGGTTGCTTAAATGGTAATCCGGAGAAAAGTGGGAATCCATTCGCACTGGGAAAAATGGTTCGCATCACAAGACAGAATGCCGCGAAAGGGGAGGAAAAAATAATATATATGGGGAAGGAGACCGCTCCCTGAAGAAAGTGGTGCTCCTTCCGAAAAAGGAATAAGGATGATATGTGGCCCGAGTGCCGAATTTCTCGCAGTTACAGAAATGGATGCGAGCGAGATGGGGTGGGTGGAGGGGATGTGAGGATTGGGAGGCGTCGGAGAAGAAGAGGCTGAAAGAGAATGCGAAGATGGAAGAGAGAGAAATGCGGGGAATTTCTTCGAGGGTGGAATTCTCAAAATCTCCAAGTTACTCCTATTTGTAAAAGGCGGTTTGTCCTATTTTTTTTAGAAAACTCTCGACGTACAATCTTTGCCGTATGAATGGAAGTTAAGATGCAAAAAAGCTGTGGAATCAGAATAAATCTTAAAATCACAAAATTCAAAGGTTGATTTACTAATTATACTCAGCAAATTAAAATTTCAGATAGTTAAAGAGGGATGTTTCAGCGTAAATAATTGATTTATAGAGTTAATTTTGAAAACAAACCCCAAAAAGCCTCAGTTTGGGTGCTACAGCTTATTGGAGTTAATAAATATTAACACAGCCGTGTTCCTTTCCTTTATTTTGATACTTTGATCATATTGATTTCAGCTAGTAAAAATACTTGGAATGCAAATTTATTTCCACTCCGAATCAATAAATCAGTGATGTAAGGAATACACTAACCTCGATATTCAAGTGAGACTTAAGAACATATGTATTCAATTTTGTATTGCCAGTAATGACAACAGACGCCTTAATAGCTCTTTTGGTAGATTATTAGATCCAGGGTTCGAGTTCCTGCCGTGGGCAACTAGCGGCTTGTAATGTATATATAGCGTACTCTGAAAGTTCATAAAATTATACAAAAAAAATTAAAGATAAATGATAGGTGTTTTTCTTATAACGGAGAAGTATTTTTCAGAATAAATACTTTTGTCAGCATGAAAGATTTCTTCTTGAAAGAACAATTCTTCGTTGATAAATGTTATAAAATGCCTGAATACATTCAAAATAGTAATTATAACTTTCAGAATTTTGGAAAAGTTGTTAGCCTCTTTATGTTTCACCTTCCAGCCACGTAAAATCTCCAATATGACTTGAGGAAATATTGTACTTTAAATACCAAAATATATATTAAAAGGATAACTTTCATTACGAATTTAAATTATTGAGAACACGTAGATGTTAGTAAAGATGCGAGAAGAAGGACTGTGGATGCTTTACCCGTCATACACGTATGTTTACGACGTGTTCGATTTGGCGCAATGTTTGCAGGAATCGCTCTCAAGGAATCCACGTAGTGAAGGAAGCTGAAAGTGAGAAAGGGGAAGGAGAGGAAGACGGATCGAGGGCAAGAGGCACAAAGCCTCGTTTCGGCTACAAACATTTATTCCGAGCCTTCCTTTGCTGCGAGTAAATCATTCGACTTTTCCCCCATCCACCCCTTCCCCTTTCCGCCCCATCCTTATATCTTCCCTTGCTCCCCCTCCGCCCCCCGTAACTGTCCCTTGATCGCTACTTCGCCCGGATCCTCACCCCTTCTCCTCGCCACTATTCTTCCATAGCACTCTCGCCATATCCTTCGCTTGCCTTTCCGTTTCCCAAATGGAAGGCAACACTTTTAACCTCTCCGGACGGGAAGACGTTTCCTTGTGGAAGGAGGTGGGGATTGTTTCATCGGACAACGCCCCCGCACGAAAAGCAATACGGAAGATGCAAGAACCTTACACGCCCTCTTAAACCAGTGCTTCCCAACCTCGGCGAACTGATGTGCCGTATTGAATCTCATGGTGTGCAGCATAACTTAAGAGAAAATCATAGCACGTCTTTTTTTGTCTTAAATGTGATATTTATTATTCTATGTTACCTTTGTTGCGTATTTTATTGCAAAATACCAGCCATTCACGATCAAACGTTCTACTTTCGACTAATGTGGTGTACGAATACCTTAAGAACGTAGGTTTAGCGTAGGATAGTATTTAGGTTTCTCGCGCACGTAGAAAATCGATAACCCCGCGCTATCCATTTTGTCAATTTGTTGGAAGTATGAATGAGGAATAAGAACAACTTATACACGTTACGATGATGCTCATTTTCATATATCTAAAGGCCTTGTCGATGCAACCATTCCTCTCTGTTACTTGCTGATCGCTTCAACGTCACATAGTTGATGCATTCTATCCTCTTCTGAATCTCGTCCAAGATAATGCTACGCATCGAAATTATAGTCGTGTGTATTAAATCCAATGGCAACGTGAATAAGTTGATCTTGCTCCTCTTTTAGCATGAAGACCTGCCTCAAAAAGGAGGCCGAAATGATGGATGTTGTTGGAACTTATCGATTAGTAAAGTGGCAGTATGGTTTGTATCCTCTATAAAATATTTACAGCTTAAAAAATATATTCTTCGAATTCATGAGCACTAGATACTCAATTACCAGAATATTTATCGCTTCATAAATCATTTTATATACAAACAAATTATACAAATTTGAAATAAATGGTACAAAAATACTTCCCCCGCGTAGCCGAGAGGTTAAAAGGCTTGACTTTTATCTAAAGTGGTCCCGGGTTCTATTCCTTTGTGAGTCCAAAGGTGCAAATTACCTTAGCTGTTGAAGGGCATTCATGGGAATTACAAAAACTTATTAAGTTACAGGTAATAGCATAATTTGGTAGGCTATGTGATAAGTATGCCGCGCATTCTGAGTTAACACAACTGCGCTGCGGAGATCGAAAGATTGAGAAACGCTTTTTTAGACAGTGCGTGGGAGTAACAGAAGCCGCGTTCGCAGATCCACGCCCACGACGTACACCAGCAATAAAGGTTGGAGCCGAAAAGGGAATCGAACGTACGAATTTTTTGCTCAAGCGGTACTAGTCGGACGATGTATTCGCTGGAAATGAGCAGCGAAATTTTTTTAACTCTCTCGTAAATCCAATCCTAATCGAAATTTATTCTCCGCCGGTTCCCTCTCCCGGCCGCGGAAACGGTTTACTCCGGCATAAATTTTAATTCCGGCCGGAATCGAAACAAAAGGAAATTCGATGTTTATGGAGGATGCGAATTAAATTAGGGCGATAAATTTGATCGCTCCCTGGTATATTCGCGGAAATTATGGGAAAGGCGGTAAACATTGATTACCCCGTTCGGTTATCATTAATTGGAGAGGACGTTTTTCCGCTTTTTGCTACCCGCGCGCTTTGGAAGAGGACAGTTTAAATAAAAGGAAACGTCTTTTTTCGGCGGCCCGGATTCCGGGAAAAAGCCCGGAGGGAAAAGAAAAACCAATAAATACGAAAAAGCGAACAAAAAATCGGACATGCAAAACGTCCTTGAATAATTGGCCGGATTTTTCCGAAACGCAAAAAAATTCCGGTATCCCAATCTCTTTGGAGAGCGCAAAAAATGCCCATAATTTGTCCAGGCTACTTATCTCGGACCTTTCGGGTGGCCACTGGACCTACAAAGCAGCCACGATTTTTCTCTGATTCCGACTTATTTCGAGCCCAAATGCCGATGAAATGTAGCAATATAGGCTGAATAAACTGGTAAGGAATATTCACGATTTCATGTAATAAAAATAGCTTTCTGACATTCGAATTCCTCTCTGAAAGAATATGGAATAACTTTCCGAATGAGCAAAGTCTCCACGTAAAACTTATGAGCATAGTATGTATAAAATTTGCATATAATTGTATACATACTAAATCATATCATTGAAACCAACGGTTTTGTTTTAAATTGCAGGAATTACAGTTAAGGCAATCATTTTTATCGTCTCACGATAATTCATTAAAATGGAATCTTCTTCAGTGTATCGAATAAATAGTAAATATTAAATAATTAAGAATAATTGTTAATTATAGCTTGAATTATTTTTCTTTGGCACATATACAGTAATTTAAAAATTAACATCTGTAATGTTAAATGCCAACGTCAGAACAAAGTTGCTTACCTCCGATTTCTCTCAGTTCTTAAAGTGCGATACCTTCCTATCATTAGTAGCACATGAAATTAGCACTTTCGCATTGTAATATTTGGATCAGATGATTTCCATATCTCTTTTTTTTACGTGCTTAATCGATTATTGAGAACTAGACATCTATATACTTTTATTTTTATCAGCCGTATATAAATTTACATACATACCAGTTTTATTACTTTAACGTTCCCTCAATTAGGAAGATTCTTATATTTGAATTGCAGAAAGGGTTCCGAAAATTTCCAAATTGTATCAGCCGTAATCAGAAGCCATATCACATTTAAGTATTATTCTTTATTTAGTATTAAAATACTGAGTCATACCATGACGGTGGTTTTATTTCCATTCCCTCAACTCGGAACTTTTCCGCTTAAACATTTTTACTAAAAAAATTAAGAAATTTCGTAGCTTTATGAGTTTCTTTAAAAATTATTTTAATTACGTAAAAGAAAACCCAGTACAATATTTCAAATTTTTACCATATTAAATGCATTCCATGAAACCTATTTCTTTCTTTTCCTTATTTCCTTAAAGAGCGATGTGATGTTCTCAACTTACTTTTGGAAGTGAATTTTTCCTTTCACTTAGAAATTCTGAGGTAGGATAGAGCCATATATTGCTGAAACGTAAAAATAACTGGTAACTTAATACAAATTACTAGAATTAAAAATAACAAGCATCATATATCGTAACTTACTTGTTTCAGTGATGGTTCATACACTTTTAGAAGACGCATCCCTTATTGTGAGCAGAATGTCACACTTTTCTAATGAAGGATCGTCGATGTATCGGAATTATATATTAGAACATCCTTTTTCCAGGATAGCTTCTGTTATCCCTGATATGGATTATAAAAAAAACAAGCAATAGATACCAATCGAAAACGTCCAGAATTGTGTTTTGATTCAGCAACAGAACGGAACACTATTATTAGCGTTCTTTTGCATAGCAAAGTGGAACATATATGTGGAACACAGTACCGGCAGGTTCAAGGAGAGGCAATGCATTTTTTTCCTTTCTCAGCCAACCTTATCAGTTTTTTTGGAAAAAATCTGTCCTTACGTGGTTTGTTTCTCTAGCCCTTCCTTATTTACTTCTTCTCTCTTCAGTTCCGGATTTCATTTTCTGTACGTTTCTACTTCGCAGCACGGTTAATCGAGTTTATAAGAGTCTTTAGAATCATAAAGGTGATATCTATACATATTTTTATAACAGTGTGCTGTTCAGTCAGGAGGCATGTATGACAGCGTTACGAATATGGGGGAACTGCATGTGAGTCCTCCCCTAAAAGAGAGAGCGTCGCTTCCACTTTCCTCAAAGCAAGTCGATAATCCCGTTTCGCAGCGCGCAGTCGTTTTTCACAATTCCTCAGCGGCGCATTTTTTCCCTTCAACGTATCGGCTCCTTCCGAACGCCCTTTCCAAATCATTGGTCGATCGGTTTCCCTCTCCCACACATACCCGACATTGCGCAGTGACTCTCCTCATCCTCCAGCAGCGATTCCGATCGCTCCACCTCCCTTCGAACTATTGGCGATCGAACGGGAGGGGTGGGTGGCAGGGGGTGGACTGAAGGGAAAGGGTTGACGTATAGCGAAAGGCGGGGGTCTACGATACATTATTCTAATTGTAATGTGGTTGGGGAGACGTCCTAGGGGTATTTATACAATAACCACCCCTTTTGGGGGGCCTTTCTATCGACGGTTTTTCCACTTTTTTTGCCCCCGGCACCCCCTTCCTCCCCCTCCCAGTGGCGAGTTGCTCCCCAACTCCCGATACTCTCTCCCATTGGTCGGCGGGGCGGCGGTGATTGGTTGATAGAGGGTACCGGAGGGGGATGTTCGGGCACTCTCACCGAGAAAAAAATGGAAAAAAATATCGGGGGATGAATTCGGAAAAGCGGAGAGGGATGTTGGGCTCGGTGAGGGGGGTGTACCCGAACACTACCAATCGATTCTGGCTCCGCCCGTGTTCGGAATTTTATTTCGGCGAGCCGTCAGGGGGATGGCTATATTGACCAATCCCAACGGTGTCAACGGGGATCTCTTCGGAACCAGAGGGTGAGGGAGGAAGGGAAAAATGCGAGGATGCCTCGGCACTCAATACCGAATCGCTCCCACATAACCCTCTCGATTGGGTGGGAAATAAATTTCCGAATCGGTCCTCCGCGGTTCCTATTGATGGGGAATAATCGATGGACTACCCGGGAGTAGATGTCGGGGGTTGCTGCGCGAATGTGGAGGGTCTAGAGGAAAAATTGCGGGGTGAGGAATAGGCGATGATAAGGGAAAAGCTTGCGTCGGCGCGGCTATTGGAATCCGTTCTGATTGGATATTGGTCGTTCGATTTTCGAAGCATTGCGGAGTGTGTGGTGTGGGAGCGGGGAGAGGAGAGGCTCTGAAGCTGCGCTGTGAGGTTTGAGTGGAGGAAAGGGAAGGAAGAAGCGACAAAAGGCACCTCACCCCATGGCTTCTCCCTCATTTCTCTCGGAATTCCTCCATTTCCATTCCAATCGCACACACGATTTATACCGCCTCCATGTTTCTGGGATTCCTCAAATTCATCCCCCGAACGAAAATTCTCCAAGAAAAACTACCTAATCTTTTTGTCATGGGCTCGGAAATGGATAAAAATATGTACCGCGGGATTTTAATAAGGTCCATTCTGTTGGTTTTTTGCATGTCCACAGAACTGATATTTTATGAACTCTTTCTTTCCCTGGAAGCTAGATGTTTTTTATATTTCGTGGTAAATCATTTCCGGGATAGATTTAGATGATTAAAAATAGGAACCAATCAAAGTAACAATGATTGAATCATTTTTTACCCTTTGTCGGTACTCCTCTCTCACGAGGAACTGTGATGGAGATATAATACTTCTTCAATCATTTTTTGAAATACATCACCAAACTTTGCTGCAATAAGTTTTTCAGATGATAAGCTTGCAGAAAAATGACAACCTCTTTTAAATGGGAGTGAAAGATCATAATTTTTTTATAGTACTGTACGAAATCTGTAGACGAGGAATTACAATATTTGTTTTATGTAAATATTTTCTCTGCTGATTCTATTCAGTGCTGCTCTTTTAGTACAGTGATGCTTGTAATTGACTTAGACTAAGTGATACGAAAGTTCAGGAGAGATATCTTTCAGCTGACTGTATCTGTTTTAATTCACTTCTTCTTTAATATACAATTAATACATCTTCTCTCGCTTCTCTAATTTATACTTATATTTATAGCGTATAAAGTGGACATAAAGCAAACAGGAACCTTTAGTTTAGTTTACATCCTTATTCTTCGTTTCTTTACAAACCTCACTTTAGATATGTGGGTCATTACACATTACTGTATTTGGCATCCCTTTCGATAAGTATTTTTATGAATATGTATTCCACGAGAAACGAAAGATCATCGTCCTTTTCACGTCCTTTATCCTAGCAGTCTTGCTTCTCTTTCATCGATTTTTCGTGCTCCTTTATCTCCCCTTTTATCTCCCTCCTTCCCATTACCTTCTTCCTTCTCACTCTTTATCTCCTCGGCTCCAATATCTTCTCCCAAGGCGACACCCACTCTCCACCCCCCAATCCACTATCCCTTCACCACCACAAAATAAGAAACCCCCTCCTCTCTTCGGTTTTCGATTTTTCCCCGTCGGGTCGGCGCCTGTGCTCCTCGGCGCCTGCTGAACGTAGCGCCGTCAAAGACGCCCAGTGGCGACGTTGAGAACCATTCAAGGAAGGAGCCGATTCAAACGAGTTTTTCTCCTTCCCGTTTTCTCCATTATTACACATATCGTGTGTTTTGTGAAAGCATAGGCTTAGATCCATGCGCTCTTACTTAGTAGAGGAATATTGACCAATCAGATATTTGAGGATGATGAAACCTCTGCACTGGAAGAAAATTTAGTAACTGCAGACAGATTTAAGTTAAAGGAAGAAATGGTCAGGCTCCAATATTGAATAGAAATTCACTTTGGTTAGATATTAATGTCCATTGAGATACTGAAGCGTTATTTTTGATAATTTCTTTCGTAAACGAAGATCAATAAAGCAGCCATTAACGTTCTTTACATATTTTACCCGAAAATGCAATTACAGGGTGTAATTATATTCGTAATTACAATATACCTGTTTAGGAAATGTTACTTTACCATCTATTTTGTCCATTAATAGCTATTCCCGAAATAACTTTCCAATGAGTGTGCAATTATGTATGCCGTTACTTACCAAAAGCATCTATCAACACAGTGCATTAATTCTCCACCTTTAACATTTAAAAATACAATTTCGTATTAATAAAAGATAACCGTAGAGATACTTCACCATTACCTTTTCGTCCGAGTTCCACATAATACAGCATGGTAATCGCCAGCTAACGCGTTGGGGCGATCGCCCGCATTCATGCTTCGTTTTACTTTTCGTAGCAGGATATTAACTAATTCGTAATCACTCAGAGAATATCAGCGTCAGATTTAAATACGCATTTAAATTTATCACCGGGTATATAAAAAGTGCTCATTTGATTCCTCGAAATACTTATCAGCTGCAGAATGATGAATTTAAACCGATAAAAAGCACCTTTTACTTTAAAACATGGTACGATTCCATCTGACCAAAGGTAAGCAAACGTATTCTGGGAACGAATTTAAATATTTTCGAGTCCTGAATCCGTTAATGGTCGGAACTTAAACTCACACGGTGGAAGAAAGCGTTTAGTAGCGAGAGCAGGGAGTCATTAAACGGCGCTGGACTTCCTATTGGGCAGCTTCAGTCCTTTTGTTTATTTTTTCGCGTTACGGTGCGTGTTCAATCGCCTCTCAGGCATCTCCATATAATAAAAAAGCGCGACCACTCTTATCGAGATGGCGGACACTCAGTTGACTTTCACCTCTTTGCATTTCACTTTCCGCAATTGCGTTCCTCGGAAAATTCATCGCTCTGAATAGGAAAAGGGCGGATTTTTCCACCTCGAAAAGAATACTCAAGTCGAAGATACAAAATGCATACTTGGGCGCTGAAATTTTTCATATAATTTCCTAAGTTATGAGATCAGCGCATTAATGTTGTTCATTCCGTATTGATTCCATCACAACTCATCGAATTCGTACAATCACTAGCAAAACTTTTCATGATATTATATATCATAATATTAAAACGTTTTTATTTGGGTGGTATTGAAACTGAGTATCCTCTTCCATCAAGCCCATCGCCATATTTCATGCATTTATTAATTTTATAGTGATAGAAGAACAGAAATATGAGAAGAGAAATGTGGATATAAAATAGCTGAGGTATTCCAAGGAAAATATCATGCAATGCAGGAAAATACCCCCTAAGAAGGGGGAGTTTGTGGACACTCTGATAGTCGTAGCTAAAAGATGCGAAAGAACACTGCAGGAGAAAATAAATACACATAATATATACATGCACAGTCGATAAGTACATGTATTTTCAATGATCAGGGAAGGTGTTAAACTTAGTACATAGAGGTATGAACCCTAAACCCCAGGAATAAACAGTTGTATCATATTGACATGACTCGGACACGAACCCAGGACTACCAATTGTTGGATAGATGTTCTAACCTCTTCCATTGCTTTTTAAGTTGAACTTCAATACAGCTATATACCTTGTAGAAGTAAATGATTTGCATAGTATTTTCTAATGAGCATTTTAACATTTGGGCTATCTCTAATTCACTCTGTTGTCTACATTTAGATCAAGGAGGATAAATTTGCTTGACAATATCCTCTTCAAAATCTTTCATTTTACAAAATCTTCTCAAAGTCCGGTTTTCTTTTCGCTGTTAAAATAAACGTACCTAACGGAAGGAATCAGAATTACGAATTTAATTTTACTCTAATCGTACAAATATTCTTTGTAAAAATGTCTTATTCTTTACTTCTACGATACAGATAGTGGATGTCTCAGTTGTAAAATCATATTTATGCAGCAATAAAGCTCATTTCAGCATAAAACACATAAAATACTGAGTTACTACCTTCCTTTTTGTGAGATTTCAAATTACCTGAGGTACACGAACATTGATTCGATGCAGAGAAGATATCAAACTTTCCCTCTTTACAGGAATTCATCCTATTACTCAAACTATATCTCTCCGTTTCCTTTCTCTTCGAACAACGACGTTCTTCTTCAGAACTATTCCCTCGATTCTTACCATTCCCTCGAAAGACTTTTCGCGGGAACTCATCTCACATAACTCTCCCCGGACCCTTTTCCCTCCCCTCTCTTCCTCACTCAAACAATCACCACTGCGAATGTAAGCTCACGTTCTCCGTCTGTGGCGACCTGCTCCGAGATTGCGCCATGAATGGTACGAGAACACATCGGAGGATGCTCTCCATACTTTATGATAATTTTTAACGGTCACTTCCAACTCTCGCCTCCCCTTCCATCCCATTCCCATATTATTCCTCCCTTTCCACTTTCCCTTCTGATTCACAAACAAATATAAAAAAACCTCCATTTGCACAGCATAGAAAAAATTGCTTCTTCCACTCTCCCATCCCTTCGAAACCTTCCCCTATCCATTCACAACTCCCTCTCTCGGCAATTACTTTATTTATCTTTATTTATTTACGACGTATCTCCGATCTGGTTCTCGCGAATACCATTCTCGCAGCAGAGAGAACCTTTTTTTCCCAAAAGCACGTGTCCCCGCATATATATTTTTATAATTAAAGAAAAGTAGTCATTATTTTATTTGATAAAAACGTTTTCGAGCCCATTTAGGATGCGAAGGAAGTTTTTTTACGCCGCTTTTTTCTCTCGAAATGTTTATCGCCACCATTTCGGCGACGATAGCTTTCTTATTTAATTTATTCCCCGCTTGTTTTCGCCATCGTTCCGTTATCTCGTTCGACTGTCGCCATCGACACCTCGCGCGGATTTCCACCTTCTTTTGTTTCTCGCCTTCCTTATCCTACTCTTCGCTCGATTCCATTCCGCTCAAATCCTTTCTGGCTTTTATTTCTTTCCCTTAAATGCGCCCGTCGTTGCAGTGTGGCCAGATAGCAGGGTCTGCAAGTGAAAGGGAGGAAAGAACGGGTAAACGAAGGATAATAGACGAAAGTAGAGGATAGCGGGGATAGAGGATGCGAAGGAAGGAAAGGAAAAAATGTTAGGGAAACGGTCGTTTCCATCGCCATTTCGCCATGGAGCGGCGTGTCGCATTAATATATCCTTATTTAAGTTTATTCCTCCTTGTTTTTATTCTCTTCCCTTCGCTTCTCCTCTTTATGCCTTCCTGACTGAAGGACGGGCCATTTCCCTTATTTTCGAACTTTTTTCCTTCCCCATTTAGGATTCTCCCGTTTCCCATCTCTTTTTTCCTTCGCTTCGAATCGCGCGACGATTCCATACGGCTATATTTTTAAATATGTTCCGTCGTTTCCACTTCGGAAGCGTAAAAAGGGGAGCATCATATCCCACTTTTCTTCTCCTCTGATTTTTCCGCGATTCGCGCCATTTGTCGCGATGAATATTACCGTTATTTACGGATTTCGCCGTTGGTGGGGGCCTCTCTCTTGTTGTTCGCATTTTACACGGTCGCTTAAGAGAGATCGCCGAGCAGATATTGACAGTGCGACCTGCGCGCTGTTTCAGTTTATAATGCTTATCAGCGAAGCGGTTTGGTTTGTTCGTTAAATTAAAAGCTTAATTTACGAGTGTATAGTACACTGCGCCGAAAAGCTACCGATAAAGGTAATATCAATTTATTTCTCGTTTATTTGCGAATATTTAGACTTTGAATTTAGATATTCAACATAAATATCATAACTTTGCACATCATAAAAATATAGCCGCCGAAAGGGATAAAAGCGAACTATTCTTCCTTAATTTACAAATATATTCGACTTTGAGTTTTGCTTTTGTTCGCCAAAATATTAACGCTGTATGTCTCAATTAAAAAGATCGTTCATTTTTAGCGTCATGAATTCAAACACCGTTTTTTGAGTTATTTGCGAGTGACACGTGCTTTCTTTACAACTCTACCTTATTATTGCTTTTAATAGGAGACCGTTATGACAATACTAAAATATTTTTCTCCAAGGGTGGTGATTTTTCTTTATTATTTTATATTTACACCGGTACTACATATGATTAGACTTTGTGTCCTGCGAAATGTTATTAATATCTAACATTAGATTTTCGTGAAAAACATGATTGAAATCGATGCTTTAGCTTATGGAGACGAATGCGTTTTCCAATGGAAACCTCTCATTTACTTAGTTGCAGGACTATTTCTTTTGTGCCAATAGTGCCATTGTGAGGGCTCTTTTTAGTTTGTCATCGTCGAACCATTTTTTTAGTTCTTTGTATTTGTTCGGAATTATCAATCTTTCTTCGTTTTTCCTGCACTTTTATGTCGTTTTGGTTAGTAATCATTTAACGTTTATAGTGTAATTGTATTCCAGTCTTGTTAGTTCTTATTTATGTACTTTTCTTGCTAATAGCCCCATATTTAGGTAGTTTCGCATGCATTCATTCTTATCTTCTCTTACATACCTTTCACTATTCAACGAAATTTCATTCTTTCTGCTCTTAGTTTCTCACCTTTTAACTTCCAGTCTTCCATGCAAAAGTACAGCAAAAAATGTTTGTCAGTTACTGCTTCATATTGCAAGTCTATCCGCCTTGAGGTTCAAATGGGTTACATTGGTAATGATGGACTAAATAAACATGTGGCAGAAAGATAACGGCATTAGCAAGGACCCAAGAGGAACTCATCTGTAATTTTATCAAATTATGTATTCCTTAATAAAGAAAATAAGATTCAATTAAAATATGTCAAAGAGATTGCGAGGCTAGTGGATTAGAGAGCTAATTTCTTTGAACGAGATAAACGGATGATTAGTCTGCCTTAAAATCTCGCGCGAGGTCCACCATTTCATTTACGCCGCGACTAGTTCGTCTTTTGTCTTCGCCGCCCTTTTGACTTTTGAAAAAAATCCACTCCTTTGGCAATCCTTTTCATCTCCTCTCGACTACTTACCCTTCTCCTCCCGCCCTCTGTCCCAGCTTATCCCCGGAACTAAACTCGATCCATTCGTCCACTGGAAAAATGTCAGTCGTCGTCCATTTGTCCCAACCATAGTGTCCAATGGGATAGTCCAAACTATTTACCCCTTCCACTCAACCCTGACCACCTTCCCTCCCTTATTCCCCTCCCATCTCTTTCACCGCACCCTAGCACCCAGACCCTCTTCCCCTATCCCTTACTCCCTCCTGTGCGCTAGCTTTTTTCGTACCCTTATGTACCCTCTACATCGTGTGCCTTATATCCTGTCTCAATATGCCGAAAATATCTGAGTTTTTGACCTCATCCAATTGCAAGAATCTCGATCTGCTTAACATTGAACCTGAAATGCAATAAAAATTCCGGTATCCTTCGAATTGCATCCTTCTCTTAAGCTGTTGTAACATTACTCACTTTAATTTTATTTATTGATTTAACCACACTCATTTACTGACTTCCTTATCTAGGTTACAATATAGCTTTTATAATCTTGGGCATAAACTTCATTTGTTCTGCAACTGTGAAGCAGGATAGAATTGCGATTGGATGATATATGATTCTGTTGTTCAATATTCACTAACTGGTGGCCTATACCTGACTCGGATGGTAGTCTTGTAGCCATATTAATATAAGGCATCGATTGCGTTTTCTCGCCCAGTTTTTCACACTTGTAGACTTCGGTTCATTTTGTTTTCACACTTCATGACTTCATCTGCTCTCATCGTTGGTTTTGTTGTTTTTAATCCTCCCGAATTCGCTGAACAGAATGCACGTAATCTGTACACAAATCATTTATACTATATCATAGCCCATAATTCAATACCCTAGCAAGTACTTCGTCAGGTCGTTCTCTTTGCCACACAAAAGATAACCATTTTAATAACGTGAAATTGAAAGTACCACAAACTGAAATCTAAAGTTTTTATGCCAAGAACGTAGCCAAATTTCTGTTACGGGTATCCAACATAAGTTTTAGATTGCTAGAGAGCTTATTAATACTAGGATGTATTATCTGTGTCACAACTACGGAATTCTCAGTGCAACAAACGTCAACCAAATATTTTTACTCTCTGAAATTCTTGAATGAAATATAATAAATATAAGAAAATCGAGAGAGATTGGGTTTAGGGTGATATAGCTGGAGTTTTTTGTACGTCTATAATAGCAGTCTCCCTTTCATCTATCTCCTTTGGGACCTACCAGCTTAAGGGTGCTAATACTTGAGCCTAACTTTATGACATGAAGGTAGTATGGCCGGCACAATGCTCTAACGCCTATTGTCATCCCGCGCTTCACCTTCAGTCACTCATTTTCACAGTTTGAGTCGTCCTGTGACTGAGAATTGAACCCCAGCCCTCTGTGCGGCAGAAGAGCGCTTTAACCGCTATGCCACCAAGGGCAATAGTATATGCATATTGACACAAAAATCTAAGTTTATACGATTTTAAGATTCTTTCTAGACACCTATTAGAGTAAAATTTTAAGTTAAACTAACAAAGTATTTCAGAAATTTTTGTGGAGGAATTATTCTTATTTTTACATAAGTTATAGATGGGAGAATAGTACGATGATAACTTATTACTATTTTGGAATTATTTATAAAGCAATACACTATGCTAATTACAGTAATGCAACGTTCCTGGTTATTACAGGACATCTGACATCGTAATACACATTACACAATTACAATACATAAATCTCCTAGCTAAAACAATTCGGTATCACAATAAATGCTTCCTATCTTCAAAAATGCACGAATTCATTACAGATATCTTCCTTAAAAATAGTACATATATTTTCACTGAAAAGGTAAGTTACTTGATAAAATCTGACGCATATCAAAATTTGTTCCTTACGTGACACCTTTCATTATCATACAATTCTAAATCTAGAATTTTAAAAATATTTTTCTAAGGGTAAATTATAGTGATTACAATTCATGACTAACTACTGATACCTGTGATTGATCATTTNGAAATAGGGAGGAGGGATGGAGGCTGGAATTATCGATATGAGTTGTGTGAGTGCCGAGTTAACGTAAATACATAAAACAGAAAAATAAATGCTTTTGCGGAGGGAAAAGGATAAGGGGAAAGCAGAAGTGTTTTAGTGGTAGGAAAGAGAAGTACGCGGAGTAATGGCGGAGGAGGAAAAGGGTAAACACGCGCAGAGCTGCTTGTAAATGGAGCGACGAATCCAAGCATAGCATTGTCCAAAGGTGGCAGCCAGAAAAAACCTCTCTGCCGCGAAAATTGATGAAACTAATGGCGGTATCTCGAAATACCATTTCGCCGCGGAAGTAGCAATGTTTTAACTGAGAGCATAATTGATTTCTGACCACATTGTCGCACTCGCGGTGGATAGAATAAATGTGAGAGTCGATATTAGAGAGCTCGTATGTGCTGCATTTACGAAATCAATGACAGTCGCAAGTTTCCCAAATGTATACGTGCATGAAGAGGAATACTATATATACGTACTTTGCTGGACATAACACGAGCAATTACTGTTCATTTAACAACTACTTTGGTAGTACGTTTGTAATAACTGTAGTAATTTTTTTCGGGTCAAATTTAAATTTGTTGAGTTTATCCTTACTGTAATTCATATTTATTTTTTGATTGTATGTAGTAGTAATTTTTTAAAAGTGCGACATTTCGCTCGTGAGTCCTCACCAGCAATCGAACCCAGAACTGCTTTCATCGAAGTGGAACGCATTACCAACATGGCTCTCTGGAGGCCAATTACATTTAATTTTTATATTTACATTATTATTGTCAGTACTAAAATACATCACATATATAAAATGTAAGCAACTAAGCCATTTAGATACTGCATAAAAATCTAGAATTTTAAAAATATTTTTCTAAGGGTAAATTATAGTGATTACAATTCATGACTAACTACTGATACCTGTGATTGATCATTTAATCTTGCATCATTAGGGTTCTGTCATATTTTATAAACTTAGGTAAGCAAAAAAACTTCGCAGTTTTTGGTCCCACACGAAGTATTAACGGGGCTGATAAACGGAGAAACGTGTAAGAAGCATTGAAAAGAGTTTTTTCCTCCCGAGTCACCCTTGTTCCTTCCCTATCTCATATTTTTCATCGCACCCTTTCCATTGCGACCAGCGCATCCCTACCCAAACCCCGCTCCACTCCAGAGACCATCTCGCTCTAAGCTAATGATTATTGGTGTTTCAGATACAAGAGAGCAGGAAAAAGGAGGATAGGGGTCTCTTAGGTTGAAAAATGGCTCGGATTGTTAGAGATAGAAGGGGAGAGCTGGTTACCAAAATAGGAGGAAAGGAGTTAGGGGCGAAGAACGGGCGGAAGAATACATAAAAATCCCTTTATTAGGGCTTTGAGCATCCTAAATAGTCCCACCTCGCTACCGAAGCATTAATATAAAAATACTGGAACGTTTCTTTGAAACAGTTATTTCAGAAAAGAGTTAACATATAACTGAGACTTCATTTTCTGTCGCTGTGACTGTCAGATGTCGTTATCATCATTATTAAAGCCTCGAAGGTGAATTTCTTAAAAATATTGTCATCTACTACCTTCAAGTCGTTTCGTTTTGATTTCATAACTTTATCATAATATAATGATTATTTCTTGAAATAATTATTAAGTTACTTTGTCGTCCATCGATAGCTTATTCAAAATGGTGGAGGTGAAAGGAAATTAGATATTTTTCCGAATGTAATATTTATAGTATCACAGAGGCAGCATTTTAGTTTGATAATTTAATATTGTTTATATTCTTATTTATTTGCTGTAAGTGAAGAAAGTTGACGTCTTGTTAATATTACAGCGTACTACATACACATTGCAGTATCTATTTATTCATCCTCTTGTATTCCACTTCTGTGATTCCACTGCAGCAATTCCTGAAATAAGAATTTTGAAAAAGTTAATTTCATTTCACGTAAATAAGATCTCGTAGGAATCAAAGGAAAGGAATATAGTAAGAAAAGAATACAATAAAAACGATTATTGCAAAGTTAGTACTTTGTGAGTTATTAATAGGATAAATATGACAATATTTTATTGATTTTAGATTGATGTGTAAAATCAACAGAGCGATAACGATTGCATATAAAGAATAAGGTATCTTATTTTATGTATTTTAAAATATAAGAATTCATTCTCGCAATGAGAAGCAAATCAGCGCAAATGAGCATTGAAATATCATGATTAACCAGGAATCGGAAAATGCATTTGATAAACTCAATCCTCTCAACTTACTCCGGTTTTATAATGCAAAGATCTGAACCATCTCCTTTTCAGAAGCTTAATCTTAAATCTTATCTTATTTTTCTTATTATTAGCGTATATAAATAAAAATAGTACTAGAAAAACTTCCTTTCGTATAAAAATGAAATTTTCGACCAATAAAACCTGTAAAAGTCGTTTTTATATTTTCCAAGAACGGTCACACATTACGAACTTTCAAAGAGCACAGGTCAAACTGAAATAAGAAGAGGATAGGTGAGTTAGAAATAGATGCCGCCTTGCATCCTTCCCATTGGGGTATTTAATAAAATGCATACAAATACTTGTCGCTATTTGAAACTGATCAAAGCAATAGCATGTTTGGTCGCATGATCTAAGAACGAATTGAAGAAAAAGAGTGGAGGCTTGAGAAGAACAGTGTTACAGGTGCAAAGGAGGGCAATGGTGAGACTTGGCATCGTAATTAGAAATGCGAAGGGACATTTCACTCCCTTTCCATCTTTCCTTGTACTTCCTACTACATACTTTCTCCTCTCTCCTTCCACCATGGAGGCGTTGAAAGATGCGCTTCCCTCTGTATTAGCATAGGAGTTATATAAAAGGCATGTCTATCATAATTCATGCTCGGCTAAAGCCATCCCTTTGATAATGGGAGAGCATTACGCCAGCGGTGAAAATATGGCAACATGCAATTCCGAAAACGGAGGCGATGTATATGGGGGAACGAGAGAGGGGAGGGGAGTGCAGGGAAAGCAATGGGGAAGGGGAGGGAGAATGGCGACAAGTAGATACGTGGGGCCAAATAAGTTGAATAGGGAAAAATGCCCTCTCTTACGCCTCCCCTCCCAACTTTTATTCCGGCAAAAAGGGATTCGGAGGACGAGTGAAATAGGGCGGAGGGATGGAGGCTGGAATTATCGATATGAGTTGTGTGAGTGCCGAGTTAACGTAAATACATAAAACAGAAAAATAAATGCTTTTGCGGAGGGAAAAGGATAAGGGGAAAGCAGAAGTGTTTTAGTGGTAGGAAAGAGAAGTACGCGGAGTAATGGCGGAGGAGGAAAAGGGTAAACACGCGCAGAGCTGCTTGTAAATGGAGCGACGAATCCAAGCATAGCATTGTCCAAAGGTGGCAGCCAGAAAAAACCTCTCTGCCGCGAAAATTGATGAAACTAATGGCGGTATCTCGAAATACCATTTCGCCGCGGAAGTAGCAATGTTTTAACTGAGAGCATAATTGATTTCTGACCACATTGTCGCACTCGCGGTGGATAGAATAAATGTGAGAGTCGATATTAGAGAGCTCGTATGTGCTGCATTTACGAAATCAATGACAGTCGCAAGTTTCCCAAATGTATACGTGCATGAAGAGGAATACTATATATACGTACTTTGCTGGACATAACACGAGCAATTACTGTTCATTTAACAACTACTTTGGTAGTACGTTTGTAATAACTGTAGTAATTTTTTTCGGGTCAAATTTAAATTTGTTGAGTTTATCCTTACTGTAATTCATATTTATTTTTTGATTGTATGTAGTAGTAATTTTTTAAAAGTGCGACATTTCGCTCGTGAGTCCTCACCAGCAATCGAACCCAGAACTGCTTTCATCGAAGTGGAACGCATTACCAACATGGCTCTCTGGAGGCCAATTACATTTAATTTTTATATTTACATTANATACCGAAGCAGCATCACTTTAAAATCCACGATGGATATTTAAGTGATATTGTGCATTTTATTTAAGCTCGCGAATGTTGGAATTGGCGAATAAGAAATGTATTCCGAGTACTAGGAATTTATTCCTAGCTTCATACTGGAATGTTCTACATATATATTTGTATCCACTGGTCATTCTTTTTTAAAGGTATTGTTTTCTTCAGATTTGGAATCCACGTATATTGAGAAGGATTAAGCGAGACGAATAGTTACTGGCTGCTACAATATCTTGATGAATGAAAGATTTATCATTTTTCTTTTGGTGCGGGATAAAGAAAAATGTATCTTTTATATAACTTTGTCTCAGTCTTGTTCATCGCTGTATTGATATGAAAGCTACTGAGGTATAAGTTATGCTGAATAATAGCATTAATTAATGTAAGTAATATAATACACAAATCTATTTCGATGGCGAAAAATGAGGGAAATGCAAAATTATTGAATGCACAACGTCGGTATTTTACAAATACCGACGTTGTGCATTTAAGTGCAAATTCGACTTCAATGATTATTTCGATGGACGCAGTCTTTTGTTAATGGAAATCTTTTATTTCCCTGAGAATTTTCCCAGAGATACCATTGTGGAAAACATCTAATTCATTGAGAATATTGTTCTCTTCCAAAAGGTGACTCTGTGAACTGATTAAACATTGCTAAGGAACGGATTAAACTATTTCTCACACCGAACCGCAAGGCTTTCGATTCCAAAACAATATTAAAATCAGTCGGATTACAGTTTAGACGAATTAAGAAGGGATTCCATTAGGTGCGTGTAAGACAGTTTCTCATGCCTAATTTATGACACACACGAGCCGATTCGGGCGAGACAGCAAATTACCATTTGCCATTCGAGTTAATCATCAGTAGGCCAAGAAATATATGCGCCAAGAAAGAAAGGGAGATAGAGGATTTTTATGGCAGGAGCTGGAGAATGACGAGGCAGTAAGGAAAAAATAATATTACAACAAGTCGAAATGGCTGCGACAATCATAATGGATTTGCAAGGCGACGCTTTTCGGGCGTTGCCTTCGGCTCCGCCTTACCGCCGCTTCGCCCCCCCCCCCCCCCCAC